>KZ652095.1:234868-248878 GCA_001010745.2 Gerris buenoi
GGCTCGGCTCGGCGAACCAGGATGTATTTTAGGCAAGTCCAAAATTCACCGCGCCGCACAACAGAGCCTTGTCTGGCCAATCGGAGGGCGGGATTGCCCGTTCAAAATTCTTGTCATTATTAAAATAGACGTTAAATTTGTAGGAACCCTCTCGTTTAGAAACTTTATATACTCTGATTGTCTGTCTGCGACCTGTCTGTTCGTTGGCATGTTTCAATTGATAGACTACTATAGCTAGGAACATAAAATTCAGCTCACAAGTACATTTCGGAATTTGTGATTATATTAACTGTACACTTTTTGGAGTTTTCACACTAAATATTTCCAAGATGTTTTAAAAGCTTATAGTTATTATCCCTTTATATTATTTATTTATATCTACACTCTAGAATATATTAGCTATTTATATTTATTACTTTCTCATAAGAGAGAAAGTATCGTGATGGCGCGAAAATTCTATTTTGATGGATTTATACGTTTTGAGGTCCCCTGAGTCCAAAAATGTGGTTTTTAAAAAATTTCTGTCTATCTGTCTGTCATCTGTGCAGACTCCTGGAGCCTAAACTACTAGGCTAATTNAGCGCGGGGATGTCGCAAAAATATTAATAACAAATAAAATGTCAAACTAATATTTTGTTACCAACATGTTTTCCTCTTTTGACTTATTGTTGATAGCAAAATTCTTGTTACCAACATTTTTATTTATGTTGCTAACACAATTTTGGTAACAAATTCAGAAACATTTTCCAAAATGTTACCAACAAATGTTAGCAACACGTGTTACTAACTCTGGTGTAAACGCGGCTTTACAGCACAATTTGCAGAAAACGAATTAAATTTTGCTGAAAGATGGATAAAAGTATTCAAATAATGCATTGTCATAGTGTTCTGAGCTATTCTAAGAGTTTCAAATGTCTAGCTACTCGGGAAGTTAGTTAAAAATCGATTGCAAGATTTGTACTGGACAAACAAACAAACAAACAAGAAAGCAAGCTAATAAAAAAGTAGTAAAATTTCTTTTAAAACGCAATGAAATGTGCTAATTACATTAGTATATCAAAAAGAAAAATGTTGACTTACTCCTGCTCTCTGAACCCAGACCTCTTCAGGATGGATATCCCAGTTACGGTAAAGTTTTCCAATAGCAACAAACATTAATTTAGCATCATAAGCTTTGTGGGCTTGATCTATCCATACACAATGGGCAGCTGCCAGGCAAATAGCAATGTGGAACAAAACATAAATATTATAAAGTTAAGCTTAGCATTCTAAGAGTTTCAAATGTCTAGCTACTCGGGAAGTTAGTTAAAAATCGATTGCAAGATTTGTACTGGACAAACAAACAAACAAACAAGAAAGCAAGCTAATAAAAACGTAGTAAAATTTCTTTTAAAACGCAATGAAATGTGCTAATTACATTAGTATATCAAAAAGAAAAATGTTGACTTACTCCTGCTCTCTGAACCCAGACCTCTTCAGGATGGATATCCCAGTTACGGTAAAGTTTTCCAATAGCAACAAACATTAATTTAGCATCATAAGCTTTGTGGGCTTGATCTATCCATACACAATGGGCAGCTGCCAGGCAAATAGCAATGTGGAACAAAACATAAATATTATAAAGTTAAGCTTAGCATATTAAATATTTTATTTGTTTAAAGTCCATACATTATAAAAAAAAATTTTTTACAAAGAAAAAAAATTAATTAATCAGTTGAATAAATGTCAGTTTACATAATGAAAAAACATAGAACCAATAATAGCAATGTATGGACTTTGAAGTATTAGGCTAGGCGCACACTGAGGGCAATAAAGTCTGTAGACTGTCTGCGGGCTGTCTGCCCCAGTGCAAAAGATTGGCGCCTTTTAACAATCTTTTGCACTGGGAGACAACCTCCGCAGACAACTCGCAGACAGTCTGCAGACTGTTTTGCCTCCAGTGTGCGCCTAGGCTTTCCATCAACCTTAATCATGTGATCATAATTGTTATTGTTAATTCATCAGAATTAGCTCATATAAGCATAAGACATCAATGTAACTGATTATTTTGTCATTTTAGAAATAGACTGATTATGACCTTATGATTACGGGTCGAAACGAATCTTAAAACAATAATGGATTATTGTTTTAATTTTTACAACTAAAGATCCATCAACTAAATTTATATTACAATTACAAAGGTACTGACTTTAACATATTCTACAAAAAAACTTTATTGACATTAGTAATTTTACAGTGGTGAAACAGAAAATAAAGCTTGTATAGGCTAAACCTACACACATGCTGATTTATATTTATTTATAGGAGTTTTCTATACACCTAAACCTCTATTAGATAGCCTATAAAACACTGGTAATAAATTTAACTAAGTACATAGTTCACCTGTTAGCACTTTATTCGAATCTATTAGAGAGCCTCCACACTTATAATCGTACTGCAGCTGTCCTCCTATACGTTCCTTCCAGTAAAGAGCAATATGCCACGGATACTTGGCATATTCCAGTTTTATGCCGTTGGAAATCAAAGTCTGAGTGTTAGATAAGTCGAAAGGTTTACCACACACTGTCAAATCATAAAAATTAAACAAGAAATGTTAAATCTTAGGAGATCCCAGTGATAATAATAGGTTTGTTCCAACCGCCAGTTCCGAATCAGTTTCGGATTAGTCCGTGATTGTCCGTGATTGACATAATGCGCATGCGCGAAAATTACTCAGTTGGAAATTGATTTGTGATTCCGTCTTGTTGGAACGCTCCTGAACTCGAACCAAACTGTTTGATGTGGTAGGTTTTAGCACTGTTATAAAAAAAAACTTGTTTTAGTAGACTCACGGCACACACGTATTTTTATTGATATAATCCTGAATGCTCTTTTGTTTTAAAAAACAAATATTAATCTTAGTCCTGTTAGAGAAAGAAAAATTTCTGAAATAAATCGGATTCTTTCGATATTTGTTTGAAAATGGAATAAGTACCAAAAGTACATCTTGGAAATAGGTCCAATTTTTATTTTTTTCAGAAATATCTAGAAAATGTCATTATATGCACAAAAATTAATCATCGCATTCGTACAAAATCATTTTAAAAATAAGATTTGAATCACAAGAAAGGAAAATAATAGGCGAGCGAAATCAAAACAAAAACAATAAAGCGGAAGGTTACGTTTCTGTTCACCGAAATTCAATCCCAAACTACTAGTCCCTGCCACCGATCGCTGACTGCTCTGACTGGTACCAAACCAATCCGTGATTCAATCAGAGCGTGGTTGGAACAGCCGACTAACAGTCAGAGTTTGAGTTTGGGCTTCGTTGGAACGCCCTGTTCCTAAGCGCATGCGTCGGACTGTTCCAAACCAGTTTGAAGTGTGGTTGGAACAAACCTAATGATTATAATTTGATTCAAATTAATATTTAAACTTTCCGTAGTATGAAAACTACCAAAAACTTAAAAATTGAATCAATATTAATTTAATAAATTTAATATTTCCCCTTGAGTAAATTTATTCAAGTTTTTCGGATCGGTTGGCAAAATCTTCACGCCATACTGCGAACTTAATACCTGTTGATCAGTTGATGGTAAGGTAGACTACCGTGTGCGTAAAGTATAGGTAAGTGACTGAGACGTGTCAGTGTCATATTTACCTAATCAATTGACTTAACAACCAAAAATTAACAAACCAACAAAAAAACAGAAAGATAAAACATGTTTTTTGCATATGCTATTACTTAGTGAACAAAATATTTTGTTGTTAAAAGCATCTCAATCACTATGGGTGCAGGTTCCATCTTTGCTCAGTATTGAGCAAGTGGATCTTCACCTGTGATCTGGACCCGTTGCTCGCGGAAGTAACAAGTACGTCAAGCCTTTCCATTTGGAGTTACTACGTGAAGACCTAAAATGTTTCAAATACACAAATGTATCACATCAAGTAGATATTTTTCAATTTCTTGGCTGCGAAATAACCTCATGTTGAGTAAACGAAGCCTGATGTGAAGCAGCAAAAAAACATAAGAAGTAATAGATTGTACCAGTTCTATTATAATTTATCCCTCACAACTCCCTTAAATGACCCTTAACCTTAATATTCACATTTCATCTTTATAAAACATGTTTCACCCTTCAAATAAGAAATAAGTTTATCTATTGTTACGCAATATAAACATTGTATATCTGTTTAGATGCCTAGAAAGTGATTTTTTACGTACTTGTATTCATTGCGCATGCGCGTCTCATAATTCTGAAGAATTCCTCTTTTTACCGCCCTAGGGCGGTAAAAAGAGGAATTGCTCAGCTTCAAGAACGATTAGCGAGTTTGTTTACATTTAACAAAACTAATTTTATGTTTGTTTATTAAAGTTAATGGTTTATATCGAGTTTTTTTTGTGGAAATCAATGAGTGATTCAAGTGAGTATTATGAGGAGAATAATACGCCTCTCGAAATAATTAATTCGGCACAAAATACAACTAACGAATTATTGATGTCATCTTTATCAAAAGAGAAATACGAGCTAACATACAGAAAGTTTATTATTTTTTTCTGTATTTATTATTAAAATATAACAATCGTAGATAAAGTACGGTACGCAACTCGTGCGAAAACGGCATTTTGCATTGCTCGTGTGGTTTTACTAACCTCACTGTCGCTCTCGCTCGATTGCAAACTCCACACTCGCATGCAAAATGCTACTTTCCGCACTCGACGCGTAATGTACTATTACCTACCTATACTCATATTTGCATTTCCAATTAAAGTTTTAACCAAATACTTTAAATGTTCCAATTAAAGTAAAACGAAAAAAATCTCAAATATTTTCTATTATAGTCATTTGACAATCAACAACTACGAATTCTTGTAAGTTACAATCACTTTTATTTTAGCAGACAATACCCATTTTAGGCTGTGATTTTTTTTGTGTCGTGATCTATCCTTCTGCAGTTTATTTCTAAATGAGAACTAACTGGGATTAAGATATTACCTGGTTCACAGGGAGACAGCTCGTTGTGTATAATGCCGTCTCGTCTGCAGTAAGTCTTGCTAATGTAATTGACTAAGTTCTTCTTCTTGAACTGTTTTTTACATTGAACTGATATTTGTGTGTTAGGTTTGAGCAATTCGTTACAAGAAACTTCTTCTCCTAAATAAGTACACGTCAAGTCAAGCGATTTGTCCCCTTCCAATTTGCATAGTTCTAAAAAAAGAAGAAACAAAAAAGTTATTTCATATTTTTAACACGAGAGACACATTTTAAACTAAATATCATGAGATTAGATAAGCTGAAAATACAAGACGACAAAAAGCACCAACCAATACAAATTTGAAGCAAATTCGACCAAATAATGTAGTCAAAACCGATAAAACATTATCTGGGTTTATTATTGTTTTATTCACCTCTCAAGAGGTGATCGTGAGTTCCAAAACATTTTTGACGATACAAAATTTTCAATAAGCAACATTTTATAAAATAGAGATCTATAATATCAACTCTTAAAAATTATCGTGTTAGCTAAAACCGATTATGTTAAAGAACTAACTAGCATTATAATATCGCATGCCTTGTGGTAGAAACAACTAAATGTGTCTATTTTTTTTTGTCTACCCGAAGTGGATTTAACCCAAGGTTGCGAGGAGTATAATACAGACACGTATGAATTTTACTAAAATTAGCGTAATAATAAGATTTAAGTGAAAGTGGCGCGTAATATGTATTTGTTTATGTTTACTTGTTTATATTTATATTGTAACTGTCAATTACTTGTTTTGTAAATAATTCAGTGAATAATTAAATTGTGATTTAAGTGTTAATTTTATCTATCTTATTCTTATAATTAATTACATCAGCGCGGGTCCTCAGGACAATATAGGCACAGAATTGAAGTATAATCATTGACAGTGACTGATTCTCTTGATAAAAGCAATAAATGTATGCTAGAAAATTTCCTAGCTTTCGCAACCCACATCTATCTCAATTTTACAGATATATCTCAAATTTAGGCCTCATAGGACCACGCGTTCCCGAGGGTTCAGCCCGCTTTCAAAAGGCTTTAACTATATATGAAATAGATGAAAGGGGTTGGCTTGTCATTCCATCAGCTTTATAAAGCGTATAATTGGTTTCTGTTACTTTAGTAGCTACGTATTTGTATTCAATATTAGGTGAACATTAAGCGTGAGGAGCGGGGAATCAAAACCGTAATCTCCAGAATCCATGATAATGACCATCAATATAGAGATTAGCTAATTTGTTTATTTCATCAAACGGGTTACTGAAATATCCCCTACAGGTTTTTATTTTATTCCTTCCAATACCTGCGGATACAACCACCATTCTTATCAAATTATGGATTCATTCGATCAAGACCCGTTCAATTTAAACCCATTATTTAAACGAAGATTAAAGAAGAACGGCCGTGAAATTAAACCAGAAAGCCGGATCTTCGATTCATTTAGCTGACCAAATCTTATCTGTTTATTCGAATATGACCAGCTCGAGGATGTCTAGATGAAACGTTAAAATATTAACAATTAGACTTACTTAAACATTTGTTAACGTCCAATGAAGGTGTCCAGTCTCCGTCGTTGCATACAATCGGTACAGCCTGTACAATAAGCATGTCAGATATGGTAATTATGTAAAAAAAAAAAAAAAAAAATTAGTGTAGCACATAGCCTTCTCTTGTACTTTATTATGGTTATCCTATTACAACCCAATATTGTCTAATTTATTTAATTTCCCACCTTTTGCATTAATAAAATTATCAATTTAGGAAAACTGTAAACTGTGAAGACCATAAACGGATAAATTGCAATGGCCATCTGACAAACCATACAAATTTATTGAAAATTGGATGAGCACTAAAAGAGATATGGGTGTTAATATTAAAAATTTTGTGCGCGTATTAAAGAAAACCAATACGCTTAGAAGGCTTGTACTGTACAGGACAAACAATGGGCTAGTTATGACCAACCACCCAAATTACATTAAATTCAGACAAGTTGTAGTTTTAAGATATGTTAGTTGGCAAAAATGTTTCCTGATGGGCCGAATGGAGGCGCACTGTAGAGGAGCCCAAAGACCACTGTTGGCTGTAGTGCCGGAAAAGTTAGTAAGTATTTAAGAGATTGGTGGATATTAATGTAATTTACATCAAATAATTTGACGTTTACTGAGTACAAAACATTGAAAACTGAGGTAATTAGTTGCAAGAAGGTCATTTATATTATAGTGGCGAAGGAAAATCGTAGAGTTTAATGAATTTCAAAAGACTACCGAAGGATTGATCTTGAGATTTACATGAATTCATAAAAAAAACACTTTATTTTTTACTATACAACTTTCATTTTTAAATAAGCATAAATACCTTTGTATCAGGACTTGCAAATCCGTATCCTGGAGGGCAAGTGATTTGATATTTCGAGTTGGATGGAGCTGAATATAAACTGGTGCAGCCACTGCCATCGCCACATTTAACGGCGGTGTATATTTCAACCGAATCTGGCATCTGACACCTTTTACCTAGTACTCTACAAATATTAAATGAAATATTAATTTATATAATTTTGAAGCCCAATAGGAATATTGCAGCATAAAACAACATACATTTATAAGAGCTTAATTATAAACTGTTTTGATACTAACTCTAGAGAATCAGTCTCTCTGCAAAATAATGGATCTTCATCTGAGCCGTCTTTGCAATCTTTTGTTCCATCACACACATTTATCGATTTGACGCATGTTTTGTCTTCAACGCAAGTAAAATCATCCGTATCCATGCAACTGAGAAGTAGAAATATTATTAATATTTTGACAAAATGGCGGGGAAAATGAAATATTACCCTCAAGTGTTATATATTTTTGTCTCATCTACTCTTCAATACCTTTCATTTGATACCCCACACAAAATTTTAAAAAATTATTTTTTTTCGAGTGACATGAATTATCCGCCATCTTGGATTTCCAGTACATCAGATCGAACTGCTAATCTAATTTTGTCTATGGCCCAGCAGACCACACATTTTGCATATTTTTCTATATTTTTAGTAACAGCGGAAGTACGATTTTAGGGGGGGGGACACGATTTTTTTTTTTTTTTTTTTTTTAAAATGGCGCCGAAAACTAAACACTAACCCTAAGTGGTATATATATTTGTAATCTACACTTTAATACCTTTCATTTGATACCCTACTCAAAATTTTAAAAAAAATATTTTTTTCTCGCGATGTGAATTATCCGCCATTTTGAATTTGAACAGCTGATTATTTTGAGTTCTCTATATTTTTCCTGTGTGCGCGTCAAAACGATCTTTAATACTGGTAAGTTTCACGCTTTTATCTCTTTTGGTTCAAACGTTATTGGAACCGTACAGAGTGACAGACGGACACAGGAACGATACTATATGGGTTTCTTTTTTTTGGTTTTACCAACGAAACCCTAAAAATGTCATGCAAATTCTAAGGTCATTGAACAATAGACCATTATACCATTAAACAATGGTCTCTTAAAGATGTTTAGATTTATCTAATCGATTTTCATTACTTGTCCTCCTGCTTCAGCATGTAGGTTGCATTTTTAACCCAGTTAACTTGTTTACTGATGAGTGTTGCTAGACCATATTGTGTACCAAAAGGTTTACTGAGTATCCCATAGAGATAATGCCTTCCTTCGTAGTAAATAGTCACAGGTCCTCCTTGGTTCTGTTCGGTGATTCCTTCACCTGAAATTCGTAATTTCCACTAAGATAAGCAAAAATGATTACTGATTAGAAATAATTTCTTCGATAACCTTAAAAGGATTTCTTACTAAGATCAACCAATATTCTGTAGCTAATATCTGTCAATTATTAGATGAAATTAGATCCAGGATCAGACGAGGTTGCTGCAGTAATAAGCTAAAAAGTTCTCTTTGTGATTTTGTATAAATTTGAAATTGCTAAGATACAGTCATCTATTATTTAAAACTCAATATACTCAGAAAAAAGGTATGCAACAAAAATTCCCGGCCTATAAAAATGGTTTATTTTATTTATTTATTTTTTTTTTATATTTTTTTAATTTTTACTGTTTCTTTTACGTCCTGATCAACACATCATTGGGTTATTACAGGAAGGAGAATCAGGCCACTTTTCTCATCTGTTCGACGTAGTCATCAGTGAGAAACATGTCTTTTGAACACCTCTATGGGATTCAATGCCTCAGATTTGTCCGTGTTTAGACCTAGTTTTCAGGTGGCAGAGTTGCGAGTTCGCTAACTCTCTTAAGTTTATTTTGTGGTTTCTTATAGAATACTAAACTTTTTGATAATATTATAATAATTATTAGTTCTAACCTAAAGAATTCATGTAAATTGCAAGTTGCCAAATACCATGGAATTCAACAGAAAGCATTGTAGCTATAGTATCTTTAAAAAATAATGAATAAAAATGCATTACTCTGTGTATCAAATTATAATGCATTCACTCTAACCGAAAGCATTTACTAAATTTCAATTTTCTTTTATTGGGATTAGATAAAATAAACAATTAAAATCTATATTCTATAATAAAATCGATTTACCGTTATCCAATGCAATGCAGAACTTGTCACTCGTTAGATACTTCCTATAAAGAGCGTCGCGAAAATTGCGCGTGCAAGTTTGGACATTAGTAAATTTAGTGCTTGCTTCTTTTAGATTAACGTCATAACCTCCACTGAATTTAAGACCCCATCCAACAATCTGCAACATTAATACAAATGGCGTTACTTTGGGTTCTGTTTTTATATTCGTTCATACACACACAAAACACTGACCACTGCCCCTAGACCAAAAATAACAGCTTCCTCAAGACACTGCTTATAATGTCAGTGAAGAACTACAAATCTTGAGCACGTAATATTATTATTTGACTAATAAAGCCAGTAATATTTTTTAGGCTGGAGGATTCTCTCTCTCTCTTTCTTTTCAGTCTCAGGGATCTTTGTAGTCAGGGATCCTTAACCTATGGTCCTTTGTATCCTGGTCGCCGCCCACAAAAGAATTTACCAAATAATCTTAAACACTGCAAAGTTTTAAGTAATCCATAATCTAATGTCATTTCAGTCATCAAAAAAGATTAGCCTATTGGAAATTGCTTATCCGAATAATCCCTACCATTGTGAAGTCCGATGACTGAGTGTAGCTTACTTCATCCAGCCCGTTTTAGACCCTCTTATTCAGATGCGGTCCTTAAACATGTATTTTATACAATATCGATAGCATTCTAGCCAAAATATAACATGGCTTTCTACTTCTGACAACATCTATACAAAGAAAAAACCTGGTCAAAAAAATCAATCAAATCCATCTAGACTTGAGCTGTAGGGTTTCATGCCTTCTAACTACTACATAATCCAATCCCCTGAATCTGCTATCTTGCTAAAATACCATCAACCCGTCCTATGGACTTCAATTATTAATATAATGCCATGAATATTCCCTCTATTTGTATAGCTGAATTCTCCTGCGACAACACATTTTAATCTGAATTTATGCACCACCCAATTCCTATTGTTTTACAGCTTTCCTTAGCTTACTCTTATCCAAGAAACCTTTTAGATAAGTAGAATTTATTCTTAAATATTTTAACTTTTATAAAAATTTGCCCAAACACATTGTTAATTTCCTAATTTGAAGTGGATCATCACTGGGGTTGGATCGTCTCTGTTATAAGTGAATATTATATATAACTTTTTGTTATATGTGAATATTTAGTTATCATATATTATTATTGTATAATATGTTAAAAAATCGTATTTTTGAGAAGCTATTGATAAGCTTTCTGTGGATATTAGAAATAATGGATTAAATACAATATACTTACAGAAGCTTTTGTTACACTTTGAGGCGAAAATTTGTGAGGCCATAAGCAAACTGTCTTCACGAAGTGACCTTTTGATATACTGCGCTCTAATTTGATGAGAGCCAAGTTATTTGCATAATTTTTATAATGGCCATTATAGTTTTTATGTAGCACTATTTGCGACACCTGTCGTAAACATAACAAAAAAATAATATTTTAAACTAACACTTGCTGAAGCTGAGTGAATACAAAAATTATATATACAATATATATATATATGCAATATTGTTCTCACCTCCGTGGTGTAAACATCGCGTAGTCTAGATTAGTCACTGTTAGTTTAGTATTACATAAAATTGCTTAGATAGCATAGTTCTAACTTTCATTCATTTAATAATTTGTAAAGACAGAAAATATTTAACAGCTAACTCAATAGTAAATTCTTTTAATATAATTATGTTCAATAAAAAATATCATATATTATTTTAATGTTAAATTCAAGCCTGGAAAGTGATAGTTTGATTCCTGAATTTGAGGAAGCAGACCTCGGAGTAAACATGGCAAGCCAACGTACTCAAGAAGTGGAAAATTCAATGGGCAAAGTGTGTAACGATCTCCTTGAAGATGTAAGTACACTTTTTGATTTAAAGCAGCAATTTAAAGAATGGGCAACCCAAGAATTCGATAAACGCAAAGTATCCAGAGCAGATTATGATATTTTCAATGAGAAAATAAATAAACTCAATGAGACGATGATAAAAATAAAAACAAGGTCAGAGACACTATGCCACATTGCACCGCTTCTTCCTAACAAGGAAATAGTCGAGTCAATTGATGACCTCAGCAGAAAAGTGCAAACAATCAAAAATAATAACACTCTATCTTATTCGCAAACTTTGCAACTCCCAGCGCGTGTCCAAAATAAACTCAGTAATGAAAAAATAACAAAGCTCAGCAAAATAGTTCCAAAACAAGAGGTATTAATAATTAAACCAACTGAAAATACAGGAGATGAAGAAACAATAAACAAAGTAACGAAACAAGCACTAATAACAAATATTACAAAAAAAGACAATATTAAAGTTAAACGAACAACAACGGTAAAAGGAGGAGGTTTACTATTAATTCTAGAGACCTCCAATGATAAAAATAAAATAATAAATAGCAGTCTTGGAAAATCAAGAGATTTTATAATAACGGAACCGCAAAATAAGAATCCGAAAATAATAATTTATGATGTTCCAACTGAATTAAATGAAAAGGAACTAACCGAAAATATATATTATAAAAACTCCGAAATTATAAACATGCCAGAGGAAAGGTTTTTAAATGCATTTAAACCTGCTTTTAAAGTAGGTCCAAGGAATAAAGAAACTGTACATTGGGTAATAGAGTGCGACCCACTACTAAGAAAAACTCTAATACAGCACAGCAAAGTATTTATAGATTGGTCCTCATGTCGAATTAAGGATTATATAGTTGCTACTAGGTGCTATAAATGTTTATGCTTTTCCCACGTTGCCAAACATTGTAAACAAGAAATAGCCAATTGCGCTCATTGTGCAATGGCTGGACATGATATTAAAGAATGCACAAAAATAAATGAGCAACCTACTTGCTACAACTGCAAGAAACTAGGGAGAAGTGCTCACCACAAAGTAAGCGATCCTAACTGTCCGTGCCACGTCCAAGCTCTGCAACGTGTAATTAATAAAACTAATTATGGAATTGTTTAAAAAACTAAATATTTTTAGATCTACCTCTATGAGTAAGGGAAATAATGGTACAAGTAAAAGAGACGAACAAATGAACTACCGATTAGATGACTATCTAAGTCAAATCAAATCATTTAAAACAACCAAAGATACGATTAAGAGTAGAGTTTCCTTAATTTATAATTTCGCTGAATGCTCTGACATAAACATAAGTTTTGCCAAAAAAAGTGGTGAACATTTACGGTTGTCTAAAGGTATTTCATTGAAGGAAAATAAAAATAAAATAAAGGAGAAAGATTGGCTTTTGCTAGATAATATTATTATTAATTCTGACATCTGTACTAAAATATCAAGAAATGAAAATTTAAAAAATATTATACTTTATCCTAATAACTTGAATATCGTTGATGAACTCAGTAAAATTCTACATAAGATTAATGACTGGGCTGCTTTAAATTATCCCATTATCATTGGAATAGACATGTTCGACTCGCAGTATGATGTACCCAGCTTAAATCTTCTTAAACTGGTATTAGATACCACTAACTTGAAATATATTTTCTATTATAAAGGCAGAAATAATTTACAATTTTTAAACATTAATTCGAGAACATTAGACAATGAGGAAGGAATTACTAGACATCTTCCTGGCACTACAAAACTAGAAAAATACATTAACAGCATGATAGAACTAAGATATCTTCTAAAACAGCGTGATATAATAAACATGGAAAACTATAAAATAATACTTAATTCAGTTATGGACACGGAATTTCATCACTCCTCCAGATCTATTCAAATGATACAAAAATTTAATATGAACATCTATGATAACATCAATAAGAAATTCTTTTGGCCCACTCTCAATAAATATAGGATGGGGTTTTGTCTACAAGACGGCGGTATGTATGTCCCGTATAATGAGCAGACAACACAGTTCATAACAACAGAAACATACATTTTAGTAACAAAGGACACCAAATTAATGCTAAATGGAGAACTAACTACCAAACTGCTTAAAGTAAAAATTAAAAACTGTAATGTTCCTAATATTCGCTGGATAAATGGTGTACCTGGGTGTGGGAAATCTCATTACATCATCAAAGAGCACAGACCAGGACGGGACTTAGTTTTGACTCAAACCAGAACTAATATTAAAGATATCAGAATGTCCCTAGAACAGTCGAAAAAACCAATAGATAAAAAAAGAATTCTAACTGATTACAGAACAGTGTCATCTTATATCATAAATGGCTCAGACAGGAATTATGAAAGAGTGTACATAGATGAAGCTGTACTCATGCATGCTGGTTACGTTGGTTTTATCGCTAGCCTAACAAATGCGATAGAAATAATTCTACTTGGAGACTCAAACCAGATTCCTCATATTGAAAGATCCGGTCTTAAAACAGAATGGTCTAAAATTCAAATATTTTGCGAGCCTTCCCTAAATATATCTACTTCAAGAAGATGTCCCAAAGAT
>KZ652095.1:251481-261889 GCA_001010745.2 Gerris buenoi
AATAATAATAATAATAATAACTACAATAATTATTATGAGGAATGGAATAAACAACTAAATAATAAAATAAATGAATGCTTGTGTTTGTGTGTGTTTATATGTTATAACCCATTATGGTATTTAAATCAAATTATAATCATTAGTAATGATGGGAGACAGACAGGATAAAGAGCATCTGCACCGGAATTGCGGAAGGCCCGGGTTCGAGTCCCGGCGCTGGAGTCTATTTTTCTCTGTCTGTCTCCCATTATTAATAATGATTATAATTTGATTTAAATTGATATTCAAACTTTCCGTAGTATGAAGACTACCAAAAACTTAAAAAATAAAAATCTTTATGATATTTATAGCGACTAACATCTATAATTATAGGTCTAGGCGCAATTACTGATATTTCTTCCTTAAGTCCATCTTAGAATATAATTTACATCCACTGAATAATCAAAAAATGTGATCTATACGGGGTAAAGAATGTTCAGTGCAGACAGGGATTAGAGTGACTTAATATCACCACACACTAACCCAGCCGTCAGGTTTAAGAATTGGTACCCCAGGTAAGGCGCACTTGTCGATTATACCCAATAAGGCAAGTCTGTCCAATTCGTCCTCTACCATAGCCTGAAGGGGAGAAAAATTCGGAGCTGCCGAAATTGTTATATAATATACTGTAATATATACAGGGTGGTCCAAAAGTCTCCCCCCCTCTTAACTTTTGAATGGGTGGGTATAAATTAATGAAACTTAGGGGATCTCTACCATTCAAAGGGAAGTTTTGTTTATGCTATCGCCCACAAGGGGCAACCACTCACTTTGCCCCTAGGTCACCTAGCTTCAAAATTTCAAATTGGAGTGTATATTTTTTATAGCATAATTGGATTCTACGGTGAAAAATAATAAACTTTTACTTGAAACTCTTTTTTCTATTTCCAATATTTTGCCCCCTATAGAGGGGCAAAGATAGCAAAATAATCCTTCCGATAATACGTTGTAAAATCTAAACGGTTAGAGATAAATGAATGAAACTTGGAGGATCTCTACCATTTAAAGGGAAGTTTGTTTTCATGCAATCGTCCACCAGGGGCAATCACTCATTTTGCACCCAGGCCAACTCACTTCAAAATTTTGAACTGAAGTGTATATTTTTAATAGCAGATTTAGATTCTACGGATAAAAATTAAAAATATTTTACTTCAAACTTTTTTTCTATTTCCAATATTTTGCCCCCTATAGAGGGGCAAAAGTATAAAAATGGTAGATTTCAGCACCTGGGGGCAAAATTGATGTTGCCCCTAGTACGCGAGGGGTTGAATACACACTTCCTTTTACATGGTACAGATCCCCCAAGTTTCATTACTTTATTACAAAGCGTTTAGATTTTATAACGATTTAAGTGTTATTTTTAACTATTTCAGTAGGGTTATTTTGCTATCTTTCCCCTCACTGTAGGGGTCAAAATATTGGTGATAGAAAAAATAGTTTCAAGTAAAAGTTTATTATGCTAAATAATATGCTATCAAAAATATACATTGCAATTTGAAATTTTGAAGTTAGGTGGCCTGGGGGCAAAGTGGCTGGTTGCCCCTACTGTCTAAAAATAATACTAGACCCTCAAGTTTGAACCCTTGTAACTTCTAAACGGAAAGTCGTATTTAGACGAAACAAATTTATTTATTTAGACAATTTATTTAAATTTGATTTCAGATTAATAATTATTTGTTTACATTTATTTTTAATTACTTTATTGTAGGATAAGTAAAAAAAGTTCCGTTTTTTCAGCACATTTTAACAATGTCCAACTTTAAAAAATGACTGCTTTAAAAGTTCTCAAACAACTCAAACTAAATTCACAGGACTTTTAGAACTCATATAAATGTAGAAGCCTACGAAGTTTCAAGTCGAAAAGTTAATTAGTTTTCTGTTAATTAACAAATTTAGTGGGACCTGATATCTTTTGAAGCGCTATAGATAGAAACACGAAACCTCCACAGAAAAATCAAGAAAAAATTACCTTTCAAAGAAATTAATTTCATTTTGCTGCCACGGTGCTATAGAAAGTTGTAGAATTTTTTAAATGTTGATGAATAATTCGTAGTTGAAAGGTGTAAGAGGGAATATTATGAGGGAAGAAGTGGCGATGTTGTTATACCTGGTCCCAGATTATTCCCTACAACCCTACCCTAGCTCTACCACACAACACCTCTGACTCAATGGACAGCACCACTCGCTATAACTATATTTGTATTGACTCAATTACTTTCAATAAGATTATTGACCCTCACAAATTAAGAGCTTGTAAAGAATGATTAAATTGTTGCATTTTGTCAGAGGTCACATCCGCTTAAGGCAGCTAAAGGGGTTGTCTGGGAGTGTATTGGAAAATAGATTTTGGACTAGAAGTATGAATGGACGGAAAATTTCGAGTGGAAGGGTTTGTATCCAGAGGATACTAGATCATAGAAGAAAGGAATTATTAGATTTAGGAATAGTTGTTGGATTGTTAGGTTAGATATATATAGGACGTGAGATTCGTAATCTTTAGAAGGACTATTATCTGATGAGTTTGGATTTAGTAGGAATTAGATGGATTGGTAGCTCCCAAGAGTAAAGAAGTCGTATAATAATTTATCTTTTATCGGTTCGTTCTTCTGAAGAAAATCTTCTGAAAGATATAAGTACTACACTTCACTTGCCACAGGATTATATACATATATATGAAACATTGCTATATTAGTTAACAAATACAAACCGAGTTTGACGATTGTAAGCTTATCAAAAAAAATAAAAAATTGTCATCTTAAGATAACATCGCACCAACCTTAAATCTCTGCTGCTGCGCTGCATCAGTATGATAACCTTTGGACAATGAGCCTAAGCTAACTGCTAAACCAGAAACGAGGATAGTTAATTGGGTGTCAGGATCATTCAAACAGGAAGCCGCTGTAATTAAAACAAGTTTTAATTATTTACATACACTTAACATTGGGAGTTGATTTAAATAAATAATTAACAACAACTTAAGGGCAAGGAACTTTTTAATTGAATAATTGAAGCGAGCGTAGCGAGCTTCCTACATTTAACGAAATATGCTCAAGGTCTGTCTGTGTGTCTGAAACGAACGATAATAACTTGAGTACAAGTTAACCGATTTTGTTGAAATTTGGAAACATGTTCGTGCGCTTCAATATTAAAATGGAATTTTAGGTCGGGAAAAAATTCTAACTTCATCTAGTCAATGAGACAAACAACTTTTTATAGTACATTACGCGTCGAGTGCGGAATAGTTATTTATACACCAAGTGAATAATGTAAGATATTATTTCCCGCGTGACTGAGTTGATTGCTGAGGCAAAGCTGAAGAAATCAAGGCAACTAATTCCCGAGGCGAAGCCGAGGGTATTAGGTATCTTAATTCCCGGGGCGAAGCCGAGGGATTAATACCAATTAGCTCCCGGGGCGTTGCCAAGGGAGATAATTATAACAAGGGAATAATAATGCATTATTCTTGAGGTACATACAAAATTTTATCTCCAGAAAAAGCTCTTTATAAGATTCGTTCAAGAAAGAAAACATTTGTAATTCTTTATTAAACGTATTTAATACAGAAATAATATAAATTATAGTCCAGTGCAATTAGACATTGCACTTCGGAAAAATTAATGGGAAAACTGAATTTTGGCATGAACCTTAATATTGCAGTTCTAAACAAAATGTCAAAAGTCCCCATTGATCCGAGTGCCGCTAGAAGAATTTAGTTTGCCATCCCGACTACGTGGGGTCAAAGGTCATCAACATCTTTTTTTTGTGAATATCTCATTAACGACTACGTTTACAGAAAAAATACAAGTAATCAAATTTGTAGCTTAGACAATTTCCTGCAAAAAAGATTTCATGACTTTTATTCGTAGGTGTAACGGTTTTGGAGAAAACCTGAATTTGCCTTCTTGCTCATCATGCTATGAGTCATGCAATTATGAAGCAGTTCCTTTAAAATTATTTATTTCACAATTTCTACACCAATGACGATCATATCACTGTCCATATAATGGGAATAATTCAAATTATAACACCTGCTAGTGCAATTGTGGTGTAAAAACCAATAGCTCGTTCCAGCACCATCAAAGGATATCGCGTCAAAAGCTAAAGCTCCAATTCGAGTTTATGAAAACAAAGATGTTGCTCAGTAAAATTGTATTAGACAATATCTTTATCGAAGATACAACTCCGAAAAATTGACGTATTATGGATGTATAGAAAATGGAGTGGTATCTCAGAACTGCCTGGTTGGAACGGATACATACAAAAAATAAATGCACTTTGCATTTTACCTCTAAGGTGGTGTGATGGTGATAAATAAGAAGGTAAATTAAGGTTATCTCCAAAACTCAAAACCGTTGCACCTACGAATAAAAGTCATGAAATCTTTTTTGTAGGAAATGCTCCAAGCTACAAATTTGATTACTTGTATTTTTTCTGTAAATGTGACCATAAATGAGGTATTCACAAAAAACGATTTTGATGACCTTTGACCCCACGTAGTTCTTTTAGCGGCACTCGGATTAATGGGGACTTTTGACATTTTGTTTAGAACCGCAATATATAAGGTTCATGCCAAAATTCAGCTTTCCCCTAATTTTTCCGAAGTGCAATGTCTAATTGCACGGGACTATCATTTAAATGATTAAAAAAAATTAATAATCACTTTTAAAGTAATAAAAAATATAAAGTTCAACGAAAGCTAAACAAAAGTAAACAAATCATCGTAGAATGACTCGCAATACAGCTGGGAGTTTAAAAGCAGTGTTGCCATCCTGATTTCAACCAATTCTCTATATTTGTCATTCATTCCCTACTATTTACAAAATAATTAGGTTGGTGAACGTGGATTATAATCCCGTTTTCACATTATTTCCCTGTTTTCACATTATTTCACCGTTTTTTAGAACAGGGGTGAAAAAACCAACATT
Source organism: Gerris buenoi (assembly GCA_001010745.2). Lineage (NCBI taxonomy): Eukaryota > Metazoa > Arthropoda > Insecta > Hemiptera > Gerridae > Gerris > Gerris buenoi. Next base: position 256,446 of record KZ652095.1, read on the forward strand.
ATTACCTATAAACTAGCCCTGAAAAGTTACTTTTCGTCCCTACTGGAGATAAGGTAGCATTTTGCATGCGATTGTGGAGTTTGCACCCGAGTGACAGCGAGGGTAGTAAAACCACACGAGCAATGCAAAATGCCCTTTTAGCTCGAGTAGCGTACCGTACTTTATCTACGATTGTAAGATTTTAATAATAAATACAAAAAAAATAATAAATAAACTTCCTGTATGTAAGTTCGTATTTCTCTTTTGATAAAGATGACATTAATTCATTATTTGTATATTTTGTCCCGAATTAATTATTTCGGAAGGCGTATTATTCTCCTCATATTAGTCGTGATCACTTAAATCAGTCATTGATTTTCACAAAAACCTCGATATAAACAGTTACTTTTATTAAACAAACATCAAATTAGTTTTATTAAATGTAAAGAAACTCGCTAATCGTGGGTAAAGGTGAATAATTCTTCTTCTTTACCGCTCTAGGGTGGTAAAGAAGAGGAATTCTTTAGAATTAAGGGATAATATTTTATAAAAGTAAGTGTGGAAGCTGGATTTATCTACTACTCAGCCCCGTATCTGGTGTGTGCTGCCTTCTAGTGGAGGAATTGTGAAGTACGGCTTGGATGTGGATGCGACGAGAGCCTACACATTCACTCCTTCCGCTTCCAGACGTGAGACCGAGTGCAGTACCACCGCTAATTGTTAACCCGCTAAACCACCCGCTTTTATTAACCCGCATTATTAATTATTTTTATTTAAATCTTTTATTATTATGTGCACCTAAACTACCGGCAGTTACAAGTTCACCGAAGACACCCGACACACCGCTGCAGTATCAAGGTTAGATCTTTCTTACCCGTTTACTTATATATCTTTTTCTATATTTTATTTTATCTTGTGTATCTATTTAAAAATCAATATATACATATACTGTTGGAAATGTATTTATAATGTAACAATTATAATGTTCTTAAACGTGAAAATGCTGTTATTTCTTCATATACCATACAGTACATTCCCCTCTCTACGCATAAATTCCAGTTAATTTAAACCAGCAACAAGTGGATACCTCTCTTACCTCCTAAAGTCTTAGGAAAAGAGGGTCCAACAGTTTTACCAATATCTTACGTTCTAACGTAACGATTGTAATAAAACTTAATATACATTTTGTATAGCACAATTGAAACAGGCATGTAAAACTTCAATTCGATGCATGCAGAAGTTTTTGTGTAGCGAAGTGATACATTTTATGAATTCAAGTGGAATGACCGGACGACATTTAAGCGAGTTAAGGAATAGCAGAAAAAACTCTTCTCCTCCACTACCCGGCTCTCTATTACAAACATATTCTTTAAATATCAACTCATCAATATCTATCTAATCTTTATTGCATTGTCCTCGCAATGATAGAGCCACGCGGTGCCTTGTAATACTCCCATGTTAAAAAAGACACTATATTGATATTGTCGTTCATATTATTTATCTCTTGAAGATGAAAATAAAGGAGAAAATTATTTTTGAGTTAATTACTTACTTGTTATAATAATATCGTTATATATGAGAGCTCCAGAACATAATAGAATATAAGGACCATCGCCTCGTATTCTGTAAATTCCTGCATGCCAGGGATATGATCCCATTTTAGCATTCCTTAGACCTGATGGGGCGTTAGTATCATCTCGAATAGTCTCGATCCTCTCTCCGCAGCCTATATCAAATTATATGCCGTAAATAAAATTCAAATAACAATAATGATACTTACAAGTGTCGAAAATTCATAATTGCTTATATTTAAAATAGACCGGTTTTGACCTGAGTTGAATCGATCGAAAGATCAATTTAGATAGTTCTAAATATGGATCAAATTTGTTCTATAATTAACATTATTAAATCTTAATGAGCAGTAATTACATCAAATTATTTTAGTTCATGATGCAGTTTATACTGACCACAAGCTGAAGGAAGTTCATCGGTTCCATCGTCACATTGGCTCAAACCATTACAAACATCGGATGATTCTATACATTGTCCTGAAGCACATTCATACTTATCCCTACAACAATACAGACATAACATAGGATAAGTGATAAGAAACCATATTACTGACAATGATGCTTAAGATGCATTGAATTACATGTAATCATTTGTAAAAGAAGCATTATAATACTTGTTATCAGCGTAATGAAAGAATTTTACATGTTATCAGCTGTAAAAAAAAGCATTTTTACATGTCAGCAGCTGAAAAAGCAAGCAATATTTCATGTCATCAGCTGTAAAAAAGGCAGGCATATTACTTACTGAGGAATAGATAGTTATCTTATCTAGTTCTTATCTGAGCTTAAGTTTTCTTACACAGATTATATAAGATATCTGTTCGTCGATTGGTTGTCTTAATGTTGGCCCAATATAACTACAGTTGAACCTCCAGTCCGAAGCCGAAGGACTAGGGTGACTCCGTTATAAGACTTTACGTGTCCTAATACGCAGATAATTCATGGAGTCTCAAGACGTATGCAATTTCCTCATCCTTTTACAACTCAAAGTATATAATAGATGAATACGCAGACATTACTTTACTTACCCACATGTTGCCTGTCTGATAGTTCTATTAGATCCATTCACTACATCCATGCTCCAGAAATCTGAAAAAAGTTTAATTAATTAATTCTTAAAAATGTAAATAAAAATGAAACGTGATTTTTCTAGCACTTCTTTACTTTAGAACCTCTCCTTAGATAAAACAATAGTGTGCTCTACAGAAGTCTCAAAGGTTTGTATGTTTGTCTCCACAAGAGTAGTGCAGTTTTATTACGCCATTTTAAGATTGAGTCTTATCATGTGTAAGACTAAAAGCTTACAGAAAACTTTAGGCCAGTGATTTCTTTCTAGAGTATATATATTTAGTAATCCTTTGTCATAATGTTTAATTAGATTATCACATTTATACATACAAGTGTACATTGGAGTGTGTATTGGATATTCTTCTCTATATATTTTCCTTTTGTCGAAATTACTATTAAGGCAAAGGGATATAGAGGGTTACTTAAGTAGAGAACTACAATTTTTTGAACCTGTATGCCAAATTTATCAAAATTGGCCAAGTAGTTTAGGCTCCACGCCTCTGCCCAGACTAGAGCCTACAGACTTTTTTTTGTTTTTTTTTAAAGCACTTTATTGGACTCAGGGGTCCTCAAAACTTACCATCTCAATATTTTCTCTTTATACATATTATATACTATAGGAGTGGAATATACACTAATAGGATATATACACATATACTAATGGGAGAAGTAAAAATAGTTTTTTCCCACAACCAGGGCCGGCGCAAGGGCCATGCGAGACATGCGGGCGCATGTGGCGCCGCCCGGCCGTGGCGCTGGCGAAGCCAAATGTTTTCTTAAGGATTATACCTTGTTTAAAGCGGAAACATTTGTAAAGCAGAAACGGATAGAAATTCTGGGCAGTTAGTCCTTCATTAAAGATACTTGGGAGTCTTGTATGTTGATTTATCAAATAAAACTGCCGAAAAAAATGATCGATTTGATCGAAATTCGGCGCTCATGTGCATCTCATAATTTAAGATAATTCCATAGCTTCTTAGCTTTTGAAATATCCATGCTAAATATTTATAAAATTGCGGCCAAAGTGGCCGCATGTTTCAAAGGTATTTAAGAGTACGCAAAGAGTAACTAACTTCTCAAATTTCACATTCAACATTTTAAAGATGGTGTCATGGTGGCCAGTATGGTTTACGACTTAAGAAAAAGTTTTAGTCAGCATGACATGTTATATATCGTTTTAGGGTATTTAAGAGTACAAAAAAGTAATTAACTGTACTACAATATCACATTTAATATATTAAAGATGACGATCAATTAGATAGAAGACTAAAAAATATATGTTATGGTATGAAAGGTATGTTATGCATAGTTTATAGTTTAAAAGGTCTTTAAGAATAGGAATAGAACTCATAATCNCCTCATGTGCATCTCATAATTTAAGATAATTCCATAGCTTCTTAGCTTTTGAAATATCCATGCTAAATATTTTTAAAATTGCGTGTTTCAAAGGTATTTAAGAGTAGGCTAAGAGTAACTAACTTCTCAAATTTCACATTCAACATTTTAAAGATGGTGTCATGGTGGCCAGTATGGTTTACGACTTAAGAAAAAGTTTTAGTCAGCATGACATGTTATATATCGTTTTAGGGTATTTAAGAGTACAAAAAAGTAATTATCTGTACTACAATTTCACATTTAATATTTTAAAGATGACGACCAATTAGATAGAAGACTAAAAAATATATGTTATGGTATGAAAGGTATGTTATGCATAGTTTATAGTTTAAAAGGTCTTTAAGAATAGGAATAGAACTCGTAATCTGCTAAATAGTGTGACATTTTTGGGCAACAAGAGTTCGAAAAATGGACATAATAGTGTCTTTATGCAAAGGAACTGACAGAAAACGTAGCATTCTGTCCAGAATTCATTGATGAAGTTGTGGTGAGGCCAAGATAGAGTAGACTACAATTTTCTTACGAGGGTAAAGATGAACCTGTGGAGTAAGGAAGGAATATTTTTAAGTAATTTTTTGTTGTCCTTTCTAAACTGCAATAAATTCTTTGACAGAGAGTTTGAACCAATGAAAAACCAAAGCAAACATTTAAAATTTGTGTATGACATTTTAGAATAGAGAGAAAAAAATGATTGTGTGTGAAAAATGAAAAGTGATATTGATATCTATGGGGGGAAATGCTGAGGGAAATCTTTATATTAGCTACAATGTTGTCCAAAGATAGTTGCCCTGAAATAGCATTAGCTTACTTAACAACACTGTAATTTACATTTTTCCCAATGTGTTTGTGACAGTAGTACGAATTCTGCTTACCCTCCCAATACCAGTGGCCAGCAGAGAAAGGAGTTTTTTCAAAACTCAAGATTATAAAAACCTAGCTGTGGTCAACCATTTGTCAGGACCGACTAAGTGGTTTGAAAATGTTGGCTTGAATCCCAACTTTTAAACACTGTCAATACTGATTTGATTAAAAGACTTTCCCAAGATAAAAGATAGAAAAATATATTTTTAAATGTTTTATTCTAGAATGTTAAAACTTTTTTTAAAAACATGTCATTCATTAAAATACAGTACATGGATAAATTAATTGTTTATGTTATCCCCTATTCTTATGTGTTCATCAAAAGTTGTGAAAATATTGTGTTGATTACATTATAAAGATATACTTATAGGTTCTTGTGAGGTTAATGTTTAAAATTTATAAGTATACATGGGTGCATATTGGCATCAAATCTAGATCTCGCATGTCCCAAAAAAACCCCTTGAACCGGCCCTGACTCAGAGGACTCTCGCAATAAGGATATTGCAGAAAAGGGACTACCGAAATACTCATAAAGTTTATTCAAGTTTTCTTAGATCGATTTATTTAATT
>KZ652096.1:6958-47939 GCA_001010745.2 Gerris buenoi
TCATCAAAATCATATTCCAAGGTTAAATCAATAAATTAATATTAACTCAAAATGTTGAGACACAATCGTATCCACTATCTAGCTAATCCACAATCAGGGTAAAGCAGCAAAAGTGGGTAGTAGGTGTTCGTTGACCAAATCGTCGTTTTTGGATATTGGATCACGTCCAAAAATTCTTGCATTCTTGTAAGTTTCACAATAAACTAACTGAATTAAGTTACTTCTTTTAATACTTACTATTTTCGAGCATATTGTACAATTATAATTATGACAAACCTGAATGAAGAGAGCATAATTAGTTTTGTCCTCCGGTTTACCCCCAACTCTGAATGTCGGCCACTGCCAGTTGATCTCGACACCACCCAAGTCGAATTCCTTCAGATAGGTCCAGATGACGTGGATAACCCAAGATCTAGAAACCTGTTCTGACACAATTTTGGAAAACTTTTCCGATCCTTGCTCCCATCCACCAATAGAAATCATCCAAGTGATGTTAGGATCCATTCTCTGGAGCGCAAATATATCGCCGCTGCTTTCTGCAAAAATAGAAGAGAAACTCGTATTCTATTGTTTTATGGCTAATTGAGTATAACCATCGATAGATATAAAATTAATGTTTCGTCTGAACATCTAATACAAATTAAAAATTTGGCTAAAATCGATTAACCTTGAAAATTCAATTGTTGACTCAAGGTTGTCGGAAGCTGGAAACTTCTTCCGTCGAACTCAAACTTGTTCACTATGAAGATGACGTGAGTGCAGAGGTCCGAGTCTATACTCTGGGGCTGCAGTCTGTATTCAGGGGAACGAACTTGTTCAGTCTGGATGTAGCACAGCAGCTTCTTATCGAATCCATCTGAAATGAAGTTTACAAAATAAAACTAAACAATGCAAATATATAAGTTCTCCATAGTCAAATGCCATTTCAAAAACATCAAAAGAGATTAGCACAAGTCTTATTGAATTTCAACTGGCCCCCAAATGGACTTTACATACCCGGATATTGCTTTTGTTACTATCCTGTTATTATTCTGCTTCTACATCATATTTTGTTATCATCCTGTTACTATCCTGTAATTATTCTATTACTATTCTGTTATTGTTCTGTTACTATCCTGTTATCTTGTTATTATCCTGTTACTATCCTGTAATTATTCTGTTACTATTCTGTTATTGTTATGTTACTATCCTGTTATTATACTGTTATCTTGTTACTATCCTGTTACTATCATGTTACTATCCTGTTAATAACTGTTATTTTACACATTAAAAATTTAAATCTGTCACTAACAAAATATACAGCGTAAACAAAATTTAAGTGATTGTCTTAAAGAGTGGATCCTTTAGGGTAAATCGAAAAAAACAAAAAACTACATCAGTTTTTTAGTCGGCAACGTTTCGGCCTAGCCGGCCATTCTCAAGCCTAAAAACAAATATTTATTTGATGTTAACCACAAATGAACGTAATGATAATGAACATAATACATTATCAGCAATTAGTATCTTTAGCATATTAAAAACATTAAAACATTCTAGATACCTTGTAGTTTTACACTAGGGTAAGTGAGGTCATTAATAAAAAATCTAAAAATCGGAACTATAAAGTTCTCTCGTCTCATACACACTGCTTCTACACATTACCACAGATTGACTTAATCTAATATAACACATTGCAACATAAAACACAAAATTTAACAATAAAAACAATGGTAACAATTTAAAAATCACAGGTTTAACTGAAAAAACATAAGGTAATAGATAATGGGTAAACAGTCCCTTATCATTCCTGTTATCATACAGTGGTAAAACATTAGTAATAATTAATAAATAAAATTTGATATAAAATTAACATTAATTAGTACTTAATAGCTGTAATATAGTGGGTGATATAATTTTAAAACCATAAAAACTTTAAACATAAATAAAAGACAAAATTGAGGTAACATAGGTAATCAAGGAGGCAACTGACTATTATTGGCGAGATTTTTGATTTGATAGGTCTTGATATATCCCACTGTAATATTTATTCAGAGACCGGAAACAGTTTTTATATTGACTGTTCTATCTGATTTAATGGCGATGTTCAGCGCCTCTATCATTTTCCTTCTATTAGATTTAGTCTCTCTTCCTAAAATCTTAGTCTCTTCAAAAAGAAACTTATGATTAGTGGCCATGGAGTGACTAGACAGGGCTGTATTGGTATTACCTTTATTCTGGTCTTATTTGTGTTGTTCAATCCTATTGTTGATAAGTTGATTGCTTTCGCCGATATACGTTTTATTGCACTGGCCACAAAGTATTTCGTTTATGGTGCCTATTAACTGTTCAAATGGAATTTTATCTTTTAAATTGTGATATAGATTCTCAGTTTTATTAAGGGGTTTCAGTCCGAATTTGATCTCAGGGCAATCAAATTTACCCATAAGATGTTGTACCTTCTCTGACAACCCTTTTAGGTACGGCATACTGACATGTTTAGTGGGTCTACTTGTACTCATACCTGCAATGGTGTTGTCTTTATTATTATTGTAGTTAGGGTTTAAGTGTTTATACCAGTATTTATTTATGTATTATTAATGTTCTGGGGGTGAAAGTTATCTTTTAATTTTTTAAAAAAAATATTTTTAACTGTCTTCAAATGACCATGATCAGTCAACGAAATGGCCTTGATTAGGTTGCTAGCTGTATTGATTTTTGAACATCAAATAAATATTTGTTTTTAGGCTTGAGAATCCTACGTTTCGGCCGGCTAGGCCGAAACGTTGCCGACTAAAAAACTGATGTAGTTTTTTGTTTTTTCGATTTACCCTAAAGGATCCACTCTTTAAGATAATAAGTTAATAAAAGGGTACCCTACAGCCAATTTACACAAAAAAATTTCCTTTTTTTGCCAACCATCATATTATCATAAAAACAACGCTTCCGATTTGAATAATGTTTGGAAGGTAGGTCATCCTATTCTACCCCCCTCTCCCCCCCCCCTTCTTGGGCCCTTCTTTGGGTGTTGGAAGGGGGCCATTGTTCATCCCCGAATAAGTTTCAACAATCTGCGCTGACTTTAAGGAGGGGGGAGGAGGATGCACCTCACCAAAAGGGGGGAACTTTACTGTTTCTTACTACTACACCAAAGTTTCTAAACTCTATAAATTATTTCCTCCATTTGCTGTTTCCCTGGACTAAATTAACTTCGATCAATCATCATAGATATTATGAATACACGGAGTTATTAGGGACACAGAGAGACGCAGGTGGGAGAGGGGACAGGGCAGAGCAGCTAGTTTTTTATCAACCGCTGAAATATATGAGACTCTGCATGAATTGAGACGTGATGAGACCATTATGGCGTTAGGTGTTGGAGTACTTCCCTGCCTTGCTCTGCTTCTCAAATCGCGCTACATCGTATATTTCTGCGGTTGAAAAAACTGTGATACCCAGCCATATATTGCACCTGCGTTCCCTGTGCGCCTGGGTTTACTCTTGCAAATCATTAAGGAACTTATTTGTTAACTTATTCTTTATTCTATAAACTTTCACTATCTTTTAAGTTTTATTACTTGTAAATATATTGTCTTGATCATGCTAAATTGATATTAAAAATTAAGTTACTAAAATATAACCTTATATTTGAATGCATCTATAAAAAAGAATCATTGAATTGTTTAACAGCGGCTAATTTGACCATTAATTTCACCTAACACCCTAATAACCAGTTCTATTAGCCATTCAAATGATTAAACAAGGTCTACCTCCATACCATAAAAACAAAACAAATAGAAAACGGAATTGATTAAAAAGCCATTTAATCAATAGCAGTATGCAAAATCGAAAGAACAAAAATAAATTGGTATGCTCATCAAGTCCCTTCCACATTGTCAGCGGATCTATATCAAACTAAAAAGGAACGTGAATGAAAGTGATTTCTATGGACAATAGTTGAATTCCATCGAGCTCTGCATACTTAAGCACTTATGTTTTCCTGACATCCCATATGTTCTCCTACTTCAACACTTTAGCTGAGTCGGCAAGGTGTTCTTTCCCCCTCCTTCATCCACTTAAGTGGGGAGGTCCATACAAAAAGTAAAACCATCAATCTAAACCATAGCATTGTTCAGGATTCACAGAAACCATGCGGATCTACGCTGTTCTTTTCGCTTCAATTGCACTCGCAAATGCTCAGGTAACGAATATTTATTTTTAATTAATTTAATTGTAATCGTAATTATTTCATATATTCATATTATTTAATTATTAATCAAGTGAATAGGACTTCTTGGCTAGGTCAAAACAGGGATATAAAGTTCATGGATTCAATTCTGATTGTTTAAAGTCTAAAGATTTAAACTCCTCATAGCAATCTAGCTTCTTTAAACTCTGAAGATATAAATTCTTCATAACAATCTAGCTTCTTTAAACTCTGAAGATATAAATTCTTCATAACAATCTAGCTTCTTTAAACTCTGAAGATATAAATTCTTCATAACAATCTAGCTTCTTTAAACTCTGAAGATATAAATTCTTCATAACAATCTAGCTTCTTTAAACTCTGAAGATATAAATTCTTCATAACAATCTAGCTTCTTTAAACTCTGAAGATATAAATTCTTCATAACAATCTAGCTTCTTTAAACTCTGAAGATATAAATTCTTCATAACAATCTAGCTTCTTTAAACTCTGAAGATATAAATTCTTCATAACAATCTAGCTTCTTTAAACTCTGAAGATATAAATTCTTCATAACAATCTAGCTTCTTTAAACTCTGAAGATATAAATTCTTCATAACAATCTAGCTTCTTTAAACTCTGAAGATATAAATTCTTCATAACAATCTAGCTTCTTTAAACTCTGAAGATATAAATTCTTCATAACAATCTAGCTTCTTTAAACTCTGAAGATATAAATTCTTCATAACAATCTAGCTTCTTTAAACTCTGAAGATATAAATTCTTCATAACAATCTAGCTTCTTTAAACTCTGAAGATATAAATTCTTCATAACAATCTAGCTTCTTTAAACTCTGAAGATATAAATTCTTCATAACAATCTAGCTTCTTTAAACTCTGAAGATATAAATTCTTCATAACAATCTAGCTTCTTTAAACTCTGAAGATATAAATTCTTCATAACAATCTAGCTTCTTTAAACTCTGAAGATATAAATTCTTCATAACAATCTAGCTTCTTTAAACTCTGAAGATATAAATTCTTCATAACAATCTAGCTTCTTTAAACTCTGAAGATATAAATTCTTCATAACAATCTAGCTTCTTTAAACTCTGAAGATATAAATTCTTCATAACAATCTAGCTTCTTTAAACTCTGAAGATATAAATTCTTCATAACAATCTAGCTTCTTTAAACTCTGAAGATATAAATTCTTCATAACAATCTAGATTGTTTAAACTCTAAAGCTATATAAAATGCTCATAATAATCTAGATTGTTTAAACTCTAAAGCTATATAAAATGCTCATAATAATCTAGATTGTTTAAACTTTAGTGATATACATTCTTCATAATAATCTAGATTGTTTAAACTTTGAAGATATACATTCTTCATAATAATCTAGATTGTTTAAACTTTGAAGATATACATTCTTCATAACAATCTAGATTGTTTAAACTTTAAAGATATACATTCTTCATAACAATCTAGATTGTTTAAACTTTAAAGATAATAATTCTTCATAACAATCTAGATTGTTTAAACTCTAAAGCTATATAAAATGCTTATTAAAATCTAGATTGTTTAAACTCTAAATCTATATAAAATGCTCATAACAATATAGATTGTTGAAACTCTAAAGCTATATAAAATGCACATAATAATCTAGATTGTTTAAACTCTAAAGATATTAACTCTTTATAGCAATCTAGACTGTTTAAACTCTAAATATTAAAGTAATTATGATAAACTTTCCGTATTAAATTCTAATTTTTCCGAAAAATGTAAAAACACATTTAACTGCAAATGACGCAATATCCTTAAAAAATATTGAGTGTAATTCTTTATAATTTAAATATTGTATTTGTGTTTGTAGAGCTGGAGCGATCTAGCTTCGTGTTTGACTGATGGTCAGGAAGGATGTCTATCAAATAAATTAGATGTAGCATTACAAAGAGCTAGTAATGTTCCAGACTTAAGGATAACCAGACACCTGAGTATAGTATCACTCCCTCATTATCAGGTATAGTATAATATATATATTTTGTTTGTGTAGATGTTAGACATGAAAAATATTGCTTCTTTTAACTTCAAATTTTATTGGCTTGTAGAAAGTAGCCTGGAGATTAATTTTAACCGTCTGCACACATTAAATATTGCTCAATTAATGCTTTTACTCGTGTAAAAAAAAGGAAAGAGTTAAAAAATATTCCGCCAATTACGCAAGTTCCTCGCGTTCTAAAACGTAATTAAATAATCGTTGGCTTTTACAAATGATTAATAGTCTAATTTGTTTATTTTTTCTCCTCTCTTTATTTTTAATCTGTCAAGATTGTTTTTATTTTTTACATGAATAAAAGTATCAGTTTAGCAAAATTTAAAAAGCGCAAACGGTTAAAATATGTGGGTTTTAATATAACATTCAAATTTCTTAAAAATCAGATGAGTACTTTTAAAGATATAGGTATTATATGTTATTCAATATGTGTTTGTGTACACGTGGAAGATGCTAATGGCTAAGAACTAATGGGTGCAGAAGACGAAAACTTTTATGGAACCAACAATGGGCTAATTATGACCTATCATCAAAATTTCATTAAAATCGGACAAATTATTTTTAAGATATGTTGGTTCGCAAAATTGTTGAACGATAAAGAGACCGACACGAGACGAAAACTCTTCTCTGATGAATTCGGAGACATCAAATATTTTCGTTCTCCAGAACGGTCATAAAGATTCCGTTATCCTTCAGTAAGTTTGGAAGCAAAAAATTATGTAAACAATTAAATAAATAGACAATGTTGGGTTATAAAAGCATAACATCAATATAGTACGGATTTGAGGAAGCTATGTGCCACACTAATTGACAGTCAATTTTTATACCGTTAACTAAGGTAACTTACATGACAGCTAGCCTAGGAGCATTCGTGATGACTATGATGGCTTTCACACCGAAGTAGTAGTCCCAGGTTGCAAGCAACTTTACCTCCTGACTATCTAAGGAGTCGAGGTAGTTAAACGAGAGCGTATACATCAAAGATGCAAGAACCAGCCGGCTGGTTCTCGAGTTGCACATGCCACTTGCTTTCAGGATGAACGTAGCGTTTGCACCTTCGGTGTGTAGGCTTTCGTTTAATTACCTCGACTCCTTAGATTTCTGCTGTTTAAGTTGCTTGCAACCTGCGACTTGCTACTTCGGAGTGAAAGCCGCCTAAGAAACGCACACTATTTGAGTGGTCGCTACCGGAATACTTTGACCTTTATTAACTTAGGTAATCGGTTCGATCAAAAGAAGCTTGAAAGAGGATTGTGGCGGGAAAGTTATTGCCTTAATCAACTGGTTATTAAAAGAGAGGTGCAAGTCATTCCATGCATCGAACTAATTATAAAAATACTGATCACTACAATGACGGTGGTAAATTTGATCGTTCATTATACCATTATCCGTTTTTTCCAGCTCATTAACTTCAACCAAATCCTGGTAACTGATTGGATCGGGGAAATAAAGATTATTTAGTTAAATAGTGACTGGTTCATTAAAGAATTTCTTATATTATCATTTATTAAACTAAAGATATTGTTTAGTGGGTTGTCAAATGCCTTTTATAACTCGCTATTTTGAGATGTTAACCAAGTTAAATTTACAAATTGATTTTTTTTTTCTTATCAGGAGGATGAAGGAAGAGGTGAGACTTTCTTATCAAGGTTGGAAGGATACCTATATGGACATTCTCTTAGATTAAAACTCCCGGAAGAACTAGAAGAAGTAACACCTCGTGCACTTAAGGACTCTCTTCCTAAGGAAATCGACGTTCCTTTAGCCGTCCAAGATCAAAACCAAGGTACTTAGTCTAGAAAAACAGATTTCCTCAAAATCTGGTAAATCAGAAATCTTCTCTTGTCCTTAAAAAAATTTAAATTCTAAAATAATTAGATGGCTATAAATATCCTCTTAAAACACCCAAATTAAATTTGTAACAAAAAGAATAAAAATTACCACAAACCTTAACGAAGAAATTATTTACGAATCTCAAATCAAAAGCCGTATTTTATATCTTATTAATTGGTGAATTCCTATGTAGAATAAGACCAGAATTTAATAAATTAAAAATAACAGTAAAAATAAAAATCTTGAAAACTAATATATAATACTCAATGCCTTAAAATTTGTAAAAAAAAAAAAAAAAAAAAAAAAAAAATGACTTNTTATTCAAAAAATCAAATATCAAACAAAAAAAAATTAAAAAAAGTAAATTTATGGTAAAAATTTGGTTAATTTTCAAACTTTTTTTACACATTTTATTGCCTCCAGGAATTTACATCTCTTTATCCCACTTTAATGCACAATTAAATTAACATATTGAATGAAACAACCAATTATAAAACTACATATATTATTAAAAAATAAGTGAACGCTTTTACAATAAATAAACAACAAAAGTGAAATATATAATATAGCATCTTTTTGGATATTCTTTTATAGCTACAAATTCTTTTCAGATTCCTTTGTGTCCTCTACATTTACATAACGTATATCTTCCATTTGTTTCACGTTTTCTTTTGTCTACTTCACACTCACTTCTTGATCCTAGCAATTCCTCTTTGACTCTCCCAGGTTTCTTATATTTATTTTTGTTCTTCTACAACACTTTTCTATTTAAATTCTCAAATTACCAGATTAAAGAAACGTTAGACAAAACACTGAGAGAACACTAAAGAATATTATTGCATAGACTGCCAAAATTGACTGGCTAAATTTCTAAAAGAGCTAGAAACTTCACTGAAGAACATAATATGTATGCATACTTAGTTAGCGTAGTTCATGAGTGTAGAATAACACATGCGCTCTGAATGTTGTACGATTTATACTCTTACGGCCCGATAAGACCGTGACAACGGGCCTAATTTTATATTTAGAAAAAAAAATCAATTTAGATAAGTTATTATATCTATTTAAAGACCAACAAATCAAAACCATGTTTATTTTTATTGGAGTAAATGTGGTTGCCTTTGCTCAGTAATAAGAAATCATTTCGAGGTGAGTCATCGTCGTCGTCGTCTGGACACTACTCGATAAAGTATATGATACGATTGTCATTTTCATTCACAGAAATAATTTGTATAACAATACAAATATTATTTCAGGACGTGGATTCATGAAGAAAGTGATAATGCCGTTCCTGCTCGGTCTCAAATTCAAGGCAACAGCTGTCATTCCAATTGCTATGGCTCTTGTTGCACTTAAGACATGGAAAGCATTGACTCTAGGACTTCTGTCGATAGTCCTTTCTGGCGCAATGGTCCTCTTTAAACTTTCAAAGCCCAAGGTTAGTATTAAGTTTCTTAATATAATTACTCTTAGTAAGGTCATAGAATTAGCATAGGTAATAATTCATGATATTCCTAACAGTTTAAACACGCACAATCATCTAAAAAGCTAACTATAGATAAAGAAACCATCTATATCATTCTAAAAAAAAAAAAAAATTGGTTGTGTTATCATTCTAACAAGCATATCATATATCATTCTATATATCATTCTATATATCATTCTAACAAGCAAGGTGCAAGATCACCTATTGAATACTCTACATATTGTTGTAAATAAAAATGAATAATTGCTAAACCCTATAGAGTTTAATTGAGTATAAAACAATAATTAATATTCTTAACAGTTAAGTTACGAGATCATCCAATGTTTACGCTACCTTTGGAGTAGACAACAACAGTCACGGCAATTTAAGGTCAGGGGTCAAGGCAGGACATAGTTGAGGTAGATCAGGACTGTGGCACCAGACATGATGACGGAGGGTCTGGCTTAACAGACCCCAAATCTATTAACAGCATTATTAACTGATTATTTTACGACATGTTATAATGTTACGACATGTTATAATAATATAATTTGTTAAATTCCCGATAATGAATCAGTTTTCCAACAGTTTAATCACTAGATTACCCAACAAATACTCTGTATATTATTATAAGATTAGACAGTAAACAATTATTTTAGCATTTTAACCACAAGATAATTTAATGATTATGCTAAGATAACAATTAAATATATTCTTAACAGGATAATCACAAGAATACCCGACAAATACGCTGACTATGTTACATAAGACACGTACAAAAATTTGCAGTATTTTCTTTAAGCAGCTATTAGCAGATTTAGACTATATCTTTCTTCCTAGTCTAGTCATTATTATTTCTATATTTTTAATTAAAACATAAATAATTATAAGCTATAATTATAGGTATAAGCTATAATTAAAAGCTTATGTTACAAAACAAAAATCTGAGAAAGGTTTTTTCACATTCCATTGAATGAATACCGAAACAGAAGACTTCGTATATTATCCAAAATTAAAACGTCACAAACCATCTATGACAAACATAATTTTCCGCCATTTTATTTTTATATTTCAGGTGAAACACTATGAAGTATTCTATCCTCCTCCACCTCATCATCATCATATCATTGATGAACATCATCATTTCGGAAGATCCGCTCAAGATCTGGCTTACTCAGCTTACTTCAAGTAAAGACGAAGACTCAAATTAAACCGACCGACCTCTTGCTCAACCATTTAAATTATTTATTTATTGCTCTGTACATATTTTTTTCTTATAGAAAAAAAAGAAACCAGTTTTAGAAATGCGTTCTTTTTTTATCATTAACCTTTTAAATGATTTAAGTATATCCTCAACCTCATTGATAACCCAGCAAAGCACCGTAAGCGTTTTCCAGGTTACCTCTCAATCGACAATCTTGCAAATACCCATTGTTTAAAACTACTTGATTTTGATAAAATAAGGAAGATATGTCAAAAGTAGCCCATAGAGCCATATTAATTTCAAGGTTTTGAGAACATTACTTTCACTTGCATATGCGTTCGACCTATATTACAGTGCATTTTCAGTAATACTCAAATTTCCAAATCTTATCTCATTATACTATATTTTTAGTAACACTTAATTTGGAAATCTCATTATACTACTACATATTGTATACTTGACATAAATTCTATTCATGTTTGTGCAATAAGTCAGAAATAGGTTAGCCCACTTTTTTGTAACGATATAATCACTACTGATCACGTTGGACAATCTTATAACAGTCATTATATTTCTGATGACCCTCTTCTCTGAGTGGTAGAAGAGAACGGGAAAAAGTAAATGTAGGTTCTAGTACTAGTACTAGACGGGTAAGACGAACCACTTGTTCGAACCATGAATATTAGGCTATATTTTAGGCCCGTTTTATACAAGCCCTGCGGTGGAACGTCCCAGCCACTTCACACATCATACCTCTGTACATTGTACCGTTGAAGCGAGGATGGTGAGATCATTAGTAAGCTATATAAAACAGAGCGTCAAAGCTTAGGGTAAGAAACCCCCTTGCTCTGCTCCGTCCTCGATTCATTCACGCAAATCAGAGTATCATGGCATGGGATCGAACCCATGCCCATGAGTATCATCGACTTGTTTAAATCCCCTTTCGGAATAAGTAAGTAAAGTGTATTTGTCAGGTAAACTAATATCTGCGCCATTAAATTTGTCAGGCAGATTTATATCTGTCATTATATTGAACAGGCAGTCTTATATCAGTTATTACATTTCACATCCAGACTTACATCTGTCATTATACCTATTGTCAGAATGACTTATAACAATTAAAATTGTAATTTCAATAGTAAAAGAGGCAAAGACATTATACCTGATAGGTAAACCTGTCCAGGTAGCCTGTACAGGTGATCCGGAACCTATGTGATACCATAACTGTGCAGTTAGATCATAACTTGATCATACTGTCAAGGTATATTATACCTGACAAGGTATACTGCCCAGGTAACCTGCGCAGGTAAACCGGAACCTATGTGCTATCACCTGTGTACGTTACCTGTACTGGTTTGCCTGTCAGGTATACCGCAATTTAAATGGCCCGCTACATACGAAATAGTGAAGAGATGATATGACAGTCGATTCTATTGCAGTCCATAAAACTAAAGAGAACACCTTCTCCGCTAATTTTAATAACTTCATAATAGCTAATGATAAATATATAGACTTTATTTGACCACAATAGTTGGTCATTATAGTTAAGTAAACTGAAATTTGGTAATCAGTTCTCAGGGCTAGTAATGGTTGTATGACAATAATCACAAAATTTCAGCAGAAACTACTAATTTCATACCTTTACAGCTAAACGTGAGATGTTAAATGTAAGAACTAATATTATTTATTTAGACATAGAAGTAGGAATATTCCCAAAAGTTTTATCTTGTGGTCTCAAAATGAATGCAGCAGTAAGACAGCAATAAAAAAAGGCGAAATAGTAAACTTACAATTTAAGCATACTATCAAAAATATGAAGTATCAAATATTATATCATTAAAAGTTTTTTTTAATGTTGTTTGAATATTTGAAAAGTGTGATCATAATGTACTACACATTGTCAATGTGTAGTCACTCATTAAAAAGTTGTTTTATAAAGAAATTTCTTTACAAAAAGTTTTCTAAAAACTTTCAGAGAATAAATTTTAAAGGCCGAGATGCCAAGAGGAAGTTAAATACTAAGGAAGTTAGCTTGATTTTTTTATTACTATTAATACCTTTTATGTTATATATATAGGTTATACTACCATTATGTAATTAAGTAATTACATTGGTATTAAAACATCGGGGTTAAAACTGTAAAACACATCAATCCAAACATCAACAACTTTATTATCACCACCAAAAAACCTAAGTTATTTAAACTATTTCATTTTTTACTTTCATGAACTATGAAATTATACGTCCAAGATTTGAAGTGTAGAACCAAGTAATTTACTAAGAAACTGTCTCTTTAACTAACTTTAAGTCACTTAAGCTCGCGTAATTACCAACAGAATCATTTTGGTTTTCATTGAAGACTACTTCTTGAAGGAAGAGAATTCAGATGTTTCGCATCCAATACTAGGAGCATCATCGGAGGAGTCGAGCATGATGATATTGACATGTAATAACAACAGCAACAGGTGTTCACTTTGTTGTCAGTTCAAGTCAATACCACGTTGTTCAACGCTCCTGAAAATGGATTCTAAATGTGCGTGTAGATTAAATTAGTTATTCGGATTTCTTGATGAAATGAACTCGCGGACTTAGCATCAAACCTAAGTTAGATGAATTAACCTAAAGTGAACCTGGCGCTTCTTTAAGACTGTTACTCCCCTTATAAAAGAAAGAAGGGTGTAATAATCTAAAGAAAGTGTTCAGAATAGTCTTCTTTATCCCGTCATTTTCTTAATAAAAACAGAAGTCGGAAGTGTGACCATTCTTTGTCCCAAAGTACATTGGACTAAACATCCCTTTGTCTTAAGTTGTTTAGACAAAGGAATGTATAAAATAAAATTATATCCATTAATATTCTAAAATAAAAACCGGGGAATAACAATCTAGAGAAGTACAGTAAACCTTATTTATTATTTATATAATAGTCCCGTAGATAGTGTGAAAAAAAGTGTCTGACTAACATCAAGCACTTAATAATAATGCCACATAATATGTTCGTTGTTTTGACTGAGATTTTGTGGTAATCAAACATAATGATTGGTTTGTATCACTTTTGAAAAAGAAATAACACTGTATTATAAAATATAAGTTTATTCGTCTTCACCACAATGTTTAAATTTAATATAAATCAGACCGGTTTCAGCCTCTAAAATACAATATTATCACAAGTATAAAAAGTATGACGGCTATCTTCAGTGCCTTATATTTATAGACTGACGAGAAGGTAAGGTAGCAAGTGTTTTAGGACATAAGGTCGGGAGGGGTGTGGGATTCATGGAAAAGCGGGTGTGAGGGGTTTCCAATCGGATTAAGAGCTAGGGCCAAGCTCTAGGTCTAGGAATGTGAAGGAAGTATACATATTTACAGAGATTTAGACAATATTAAAATAACAGGTTTGAATAATAATAAAATAACTAAACTTAAGTTGAACAATGTTCACTAGAATCTAAGAGAGGAACAATAGTAATCTAAGAAGCTCTAAACATATCTCAAAATAACCAATGTAATAATAAATGAGTAAGTAACATTTAACATAATAAACTATTTAACCTAATTGTACGGATAGAAAGCCTTATAAGAGTAAGTGTAATAAATGCTATGAGTTGATGAAGATGGCAACTGTTATAATAAAGAAGGAACTGTGTTGTGTTTATTATTATAAGGGTTTGACTAGTATGGAGTTATTCAGGTTGGTTTTTTCATTAAAGCAATCGATGTCGGGATTACTTAGGGCTCTGTGGATTTCAAGGTTTTCTAATAAATCCATTTTTTTTCCTTTTTCACAAATGTGTATAAGTTCGTAGCTTTGTTTTGTGAACGTGTGATTGGTTTCGATTAAATGGTTAGCAAAGCTGGATTTATCCGACTTGTTGGTCCATGCTGCGTGATGTTCTTTAACACGTTTCGATACTTTCCTTCCGGTCTGGCCTAGGTAGACACCTTTGCATGTATCACACGTTAGTTTGTAGATGCCGGACTTGTCTGCTACGTCTGTTTTCTGTTTTATAGATCCTAAACATTTCCTGAGTGTTGTGTATGGTTTATAAGTTATTCTGGTGTTGTTATTTTGAATGATTTTGCCTATTTTTGTGGAGATTTCTCCCAGGTATGGTAAACTTACCCAGGTTGGGGATTTATCTGTGGTATTAGTGAGTTTTGTTGCTATTTGTATGGCTGATTTTTCTAATTTGGTCTGTAATATTTTATTTATTGTTATTAGTGGGTATCCATTGTTTTGTGCTATTGATTTTATTGTTTTTATTTCATTGTTAAAGTCCTCTTCCTCCATCGGGATGTTTATCGCTCTGTGAATTAGGCTGTAAAATGTTGACATTTTATGTTTATAGTACGTGTTGGAGCTGTTGTGTATAATTATATCGGTGTATGTAGGTTTCCTGTAAATTTTAAATTTATGTTTATTTTCTACTCTAGTAATTGTTAAATCTAAAAAGTTAATTGACCTATCTTTCTCTGTTTCTAGGGTGAAATTGATGTTTGGGTGTATGGAGTTTATGAATGACAAAAATTGTTGTAGTAATCTATCAGTCCCTGTCCAGAGACAAATAATGTCATCGACGTATCTGTACCAATAAATGATATTTTTGAGAAGGTTATTATTCGAGTTGAAGATATTACTTTCAATATGGTTCATAAACATATCCGCAAGTAAAGGGCTTAAGGGGGATCCCATAGCTAAGCTTTCTGAGGTGTAGTACTTGTTATTAAAAACCATGTAGTTTTGTTTAAGTGTGGTTTCTACCAGTTTTTCTAGGTCTATTTTTTCAAAAATATCTAAGCTCGATTGTGTTATTATTTTCCTAATGATTTCGAGACATTCTTGGGTGGGTACGTTGGTAAAAAGATTGACCACGTCGAATGATACAAGTTTGGCATTTCTTGGAATGTTCGTGTGTTTTATATTGTTAACCAGTTCGTATGAGTTTTTGACAGTGTATTGGAATTTCGGGCAAATGTTCTTAAGGATGGTGTTTAGTTCTTTAGATATTTTATACGTGGGGGAATTAATGCTGGTAACTACTGGTCTTATAGGTGTGTTTTCTTTGTGTATTTTTGGGTAACCGGTTAATTTAGGTGCCGTGGGGTTCATTATTTTTAATCTGTACATGTCATGTTTTTTAAATATGTTTGTGCTTGTATTAATGGTATTTTTTATTTTATTATTGTAATCATCGGTAGGGTCGTTCTTTATTTCCGTAAGATTATTATTATTTAAGAAAGTTTCAACTTTATCAATGTAAGTATCTTTATGTAATAGAACTGTGGTGTTACCTTTATCGGATTTAATTGCAACTATGTTATTATCATTAAGTGTTTCTCTAATTTGTTTAAATTCTTTAATATTATAATTTTGATTTTTATTCGGTTTATTTTTATATTGACTAATTGTTTTATGTGCTTGAAGACGGGCAATTTTGTGTGTCTATATTGTTTTCTGAATTAGTGTTCAAGGCTAGTTCCGTACATACAGATAATTGTTTTAAATCTTTGCATTTGATTTTAAAGTGTGGTGAATGTCTCTGACCTTTTTCAAGTAGACTAGTTTCCTTTTCTTTTAAAATAATATGGCTTAGATTGACTATTTTTGGTGCAAATTTGATGTTAGTACCTTGGTTGACTGAGTTTGTTGTGTTGTTTCCTGCGTGGTTGCTGATAATGTTTGAGTTGTCTTGTTGTCCTGTATGTTGTGTGTTGTCTGGAGTTATGTTTGTTGCGTGGTTATCACTTAGGTCTGCAGTTGGTGTTCCAGTTGTCACTTCCTGTTGTTGTCTCCTCCGATTCTGGTTCTTTAATAATCTATTCACTTTTCCCCGTTGTGTCTTCTCTCTTTGTCTGCCGTAATTTTCAGCGGTATCTTTAACTTTGTAGTACAGAACATCAAATTCAACAGGGTGGAGCATGTTTGCGAGAGATTTATGCACTATGTAGAGATAGTATGACAAGCTATCTCTTATAGAAAACCATTTACGTTTTTCTAGTTCTAGCCATGATTTTTTAGCTAGCTCTATTGATTTGATCGCACTGTGAGTATTCACTTTAGTTGTGATGCTGATATACCTGGGGTAGATGTTCTCCTTGATGCAGGTGGTATTGAACCAGATATTCTTGTTGGCAGCCACATATTTCTTCTTTAGTCTAAAGAATACGGTTGTCAATTCTGCGCGACTAGCAGTTTTTAAAAAGTTCGTTGTTTTGACTGAGATTTTGTGGTAATCAAACATAATGATTGGTTTGTATCACTTTTGAAAAAGAAATAACACTGTATTATAAAATAACACAGTTCCTTCTTTATTATAACAGTTGCCATCTTCATCAACTCATAGCATTTATTACACTTACTCTTATAAGGCTTTCTATCCGTACAATTAGGTTAAATAGTTTATTATGTTAAATGTTACTTACTCATTTATTATTACATTGGTTATTTTGAGATATGTTTAGAGCTTCTTAGATTACTATTGTTCCTCTCTTAGATTCTAGTGAACATTGTTCAACTTAAGTTTAGTTATTTTATTATTATTCAAACCTGTTATTTTAATATTGTCTAAATCTCTGTAAATATGTATACTTCCTTCACATTCCTAGACCTAGAGCTTGGCCCTAGCTCTTAATCCGATTGGAAACCCCTCACACCCGCTTTTCCATGAATCCCACACCCCTCCCGACCTTATGTCCTAAAACACTTGCTACCTTACCTTCTCGTCAGTCTATAAATATAAGGCACTGAAGATAGCCGTCATACTTTTTATACTTGTGATAATATTGTATTTTAGAGGCTGAAACCGGTCTGATTTATATTAAATTTAAACATTGTGGTGAAGACGAATAAACTTATATTTTATAATACAGTGTTATTTCTTTTTCAAAAGTGATACAAACCAATCGCCACATAATATGTTGACAATATTCGCCCGCGGGACATATTTTGACAATAGGCATTTTAAAAATAGACGGCACATAACTTCCTCGCATCCTATCACGTACATTATTGATTTTATGCTTTTACAAGCCATTATTATCTTATTTAATTATTTCCCCCGTTATAATAATCGGTCAAAATTGTTTTGATTTTTTACATAAATTCAAGTATCAATTTAGCAAAAGTTAAAGAGCAGAGACGGTTCAAATTAATCCGGAGCTATCTGCGGGTTACTTCCGATAAACTATAAAAGTTTCATACAATGCAGATAAGTATACTTATATGAAGCTGTAGGTGCAAAAAAAATGTATGTTTTTGTGGATGTAAAAGAGAAACAAATGAACGCAGAAAGTGAAGCGTATATAAAACCAACAATGGGCTAATCATGATCTACCATTCAAGTTTCATTAAAATCGGACGTGCAGTTTTTTTTGAAAATACGATGGTTCACAAAAATAGAGCGACAGACAGACACAGAACCAAAAATGTTCCCTGATGTCTGATACAGATTTCTGTCTTGGAATTTTAGAAATCGGAGGCCTAAAAATGTTTTGCTCTTGAGAAAGATCATGCGGTTTCCTTACCTCCGGAAGCAATAAAAACCGGTGGAGAGCGGCCATACCTCGCCAATTACGGTGGACTATTTGATTTTCATGATCCTGAGTTCAAAAGTAGTTGATTTTCGGTCTAAAAATCAAGTTGATAATAGTTGGTTACTTAATTGTAACCCACTGAATAATTTCATGAACTCGCAATTCCACTTCAAGCTCATTTTTTCGATCGGAATTTTAGTTAATGAGCACAGTTATCCAATAACCACAAAAAGATGAAGGTGAAGACTTTATAATTAAAAATTTCTTGCAAACAAACAAAGTTTCTAACAACGGGATTACGTGAATTCTTATATAACATTTATTGGCAAAGTTTCCTCAATTTCGCTTTTAAGAGTTTTGCAAGAGGAATAAAATATAGGGGGAAGGCGATAGAAATTAAAATACCCTAGAGAATTTAAATTCAAAATTTTATTTTTTAAATAGAATCGGTCCTTCGAAACAACTAGCTTATATGTAAAGGTAGAAGAAAGGAATAGTCTCTCCACGTTAAGATTATGTTGTATAGAATAGTCTTGTGCCAGTATTTGGCTTAGCATGACTCACCTCGCCCCTATGAGCTCATGTGTTTAATTTACGTTTTCATCTTTTTCGGGCTGATGATGGCCTTATTGAGGCCGAAATCTGCTTTGAAAATATACAGCATCATTTTACGTGGAGAGACTTTTTCCTTCTACCTTTAATGATGCCCTCCACCAACACTCCATATTTTATTTAACTTGCAAGTTTTGTGATTGTATTCCATTCAAAGTTAAACTACGTCAACAGCTATGTGACAGCTAGGCATTATTATTAGCTATAATTAGGAATTAATAAGACAAAATGGTGTAAGGTGCACCTTGTAGCTAAGCTAACGATGGTAGAGATACAAGGACTAGAGAATGAATGAACGGCGAACGCCAATAAATAAATAATGCGAATGGGCTGTATGTGCAATAGAATAGAGAGTTGCTCGAATCTAATTTAACAGATAATGTAGCACATCAATAGAACATACGGTGTACCTCTTGTACAATAGCTTTCTTGTAGCAGATCTGTTGCCTCTTGCCTCTCAAGAAGGCTCTCCTTGTACCTCAAGATCAGGAGAAAGAGGAGCTCCTCATACCTCAAGATCACTCAGTATTTCATAAGTGGCGAGGAGTAAAGCTGCAAGAGTTTAATTATAAATGTGAGGCTGTTCTTAAGTATCTTAAAGGGAGTTCCCCTTCCATACACGGTCAACCTTTTTTCCTGTTTCTAACCTTCTTGAAAAGCAACTAGAAAGCTATTGTACACAAGGTACACCCTTATGTCCCATTGATGCGTTACATTACCTGTTAAATTAGATTCAAACAACTCCATTCTATTGCATGTACACATACTCGTACAACCCATTTGCATTACTTTTCTACTAGAGACCAAAAATTAAGCCTCTAAAACCCAATAACTCCAATGATTCGATTTCTTCCTCTCAAGTCTCAAATGATTGTTTGGTAAACAAAGAGGGCTAGGGGCTAGGTACAGAGGTAATTGGGCAACAGGATAAAGGAAATCGACGAAATCCATAAAGGTAACACCAACTTTTACTGGTTATTCATAAACCTTTTTATACGTTCAGATAATGCAAATTCAAAAGTATTGTCAAAATACGGATACGGATCTTATATAGAAATGTATAGATGGACAATACAAAAAAAATTGTAGGATCCGGTTTGTATCAAATGTTTAAAATATATATTATAAGCATTCGATCGTCAGGAAAAATCAATTAACATTCATAACTAGAAATAAATTAAAATAAAGTGAAAACAGGATCGGACTACGTCACAACTATGAAAGGACACTCGAAAATCCGACGCCTATCGTTTATCGTGACTCTGATAATGTCTGATCAGTCAATAAAACAAAAAATAAAAATAAAAAGTAGAACAGAGTAGAATAATGGTATGAGTTAACTGTCATGGCTTGGTTGAAAAAGAGAAAGAGTGCAGGGAAAATTGATTGATATGCGACAGGTATGTTACCTTTACGGCACTCTGACACTTTCTCTGGTCATGATGGAATTCGATTTGGCATTTTTTTAACCTTTCATGGCCCATGGCAATGACCACACAAGGACGAGAATTGTTTTAATCTATTGGTTCTTAAAAACAAAAACCTACCTAAGTTTTAATTAAATAAAAATCAAAATTAAGAATACTTATTGCTGAATAAATGAAATTTCTTAATCAAAATTAAGATTAACAAAAAGAGGTGGTTAGAGGTGACTTTTCCTAACCTTCAAGGACCTTTTAAAAGGATGTATAACACTCAGAACAGTCTATGTTTATGTCATGCTGGCTAAATTTTTTTTTTAGTGGTCCACCATATTGGCTGCCAAGTTAAAAAATTGTTCGAGAAAGTACGAGTTCTATTCAATAAACCTATAAATAAATAAATAAAATATAATCAATATATAAAAATATGTCTTGTTTCGACAAACCATTCAAATATCATTAAAATCAGATAAGTACTTTAAAACAAATAGTTGTTAATAAAAAAAAGGACCCGGTTTTGATTCCAAGTGGGATCATAATTAATTTTATTCAATATTAAATAACAATGGACCATTCATGGGCAAAAACATTTTTTGCCCGTCAAAAAAAAAATTACGCATTCGTAAGTAATATGCATGTTGGAACGTACAGTGAACTGACTAAATGTGACCTACCTCCAAATTTTTATCAAGTAGGAAGATTGGTTTCAATACCGACTAACAGACTAAGATCGAAAATGCTCAATAGTTTTCTTAAAGTTCTAATGTTCATTTTGTAGAACTCCATAGTAAGGTTTTTTAAAGAATGGACTTTAGTTCTACCATAGGTTTTTTAAAAGCGCAATATATTTCGGATGTTACTCCATCATCAGGCACAAAAAACAAACACTATATATCTAGATTGCACTTAATATATAAAATTTGAAATACAAATATCATCTAATATCTATAAAATCACAATAAACAGAGTTCATAGTTTAAGTTGTTTAGTACAGAGTTTTTATTGTGATTTTTATAGATATTAGATGTTATTTATATTTCAAATTTTATATATTAAGTGCAATCTAGTTATGTAGTCTTTGTTTTTTGTGCCTGATAATGGCGTAACATCCGTAGTATATTGCGTTTTTAAAAAACCTATGGTAGAACTGAAGTCCATTCTTTAAAAAAATCTTACTATGGAGTTCTACAAAATGAACATTAGAACTTTAAGAAAACTATTGAGCATTTTCGATCTTAGTCTGTTAGTCGGTATTGAAACCAATCTTCCTACTTGATAAAAATTTGGAGGTAGGTCACATTTAGTCAGTTCACTGTACGTTCCAACATGCATATTACTTACGAATGCGTAATTTTTTTTTGACGAAAATGCTCCCTAATGGTCCAAGATAGCATGCAAAAAAGTGTCTGATTTTAAATCTTTTGGTGTCTTTTAAGAAAATGTGGTCGGCTAAGTTCTTCTGTGGGACATTGCTTAATAAGTTGGTTAGTAAAATATTAGTCCTCAAAGAGGTCATCTATTAAGTGATAAACTATCTTGTACTTGATTGTTGTTCTACTAACTAACTTAGTACTCAGGATCATGAAAATCAATCACATTGTCCCCCATAAAGGAAAGGACAAAACAAATAATGCCTGCTATGATCTTTCACAACAGCTCATCAAATAAATCTTACTTAAGTAGTAAATAAATTGTGGAGAACTTACATAGACGAAGACTTAGAGAGACGAAGTAGCATTCTTCGGAAGCGTTCTAAAAAACAATATGAATATGAATATTAGGTTTAAAAGATAAACCTAAAATTTAATTACGTAGAAAGGCTAAAGTCAACACTAATTGCCAAGTTAAAAAGTAAGTTAAACTGTAATACCAACTAAATTTCTTTTGAATGTAAACATATTATATTGCTTCGAACTTACCGAATGTAACGGATGCTATATGATCATTATGATGAACGAAAATATTTCATGGCCCTAATTTCAAAATTTCCAAGACAGAATTAAGACAACAAAGATCATTTTTGGTTTCGTGTCAGTATGTCGGTCTATTTTCTGTCTGTCGCTCAATTTTGCGAACCAACATATCTTAAAAAATACCGTCCGATTTAATAACAATTGTATGGTACTCATAATTAGCCCATAGCCCATTGTTGGTCCCATATAAGTTTCAACCTTATGCGCCCATTTGTTTCTCTACAGCATGTACACAAACATACATTTATTTAACCTACATCTTCATTTAACCTAGAATTTTTATGAAATTTGGATGGTTTGTCGAAAGTAGACCACAGATAGCACCAAATTAACTTTAACCACCTAAACTCTTAAACTTTTGCTTAAGTGATTTTTTAATTCATGTAAAAAATCATAATTTTGACACATTCAAAAAAAAAAAAAAAAAAGAGGGGGAAACAATTAAATAAATTAGACATTAATGAATTGTAAAAGTATAAAATCAATAAAGTACGTGACAGGATGCGAGGAAGCAATGTGCACTTATTATTGGCAGTTTATTTATTTATTTTGGCTTAGTATAAAGATAAGCCATTTTAGCCTCTCAGAAACACAATAATCCATATCACATAATTGTGTCTGTAATAATTAAAATTGAAAAATAAAAATATTCAACAATGTACAGTACATCATATTATTAAAGTTACTGATGCAATTATGTTTCAAGATATTAAATCCACGTTATAGCTTTGATAAGCCAGAAGATAATACTAAGTAGTCACAAGAGCTAATACTAAATGGGAGAGTTCAACAAAATTATTTTGGGTTCAAAAAATCTGGACAATTACCTATAACTTTTCCACTAACACGTTTTTATGAGCCTACCGACTTAAAATAAAAGTCGAAATAAATAAAATAAAATTAAATAAAGTAAAAAAATTAATTAATAAAATACATTTTTGGTCTTCAGATGGAGGTTACTTAGTTGAATTTCAAAGCTTGCATAATACGTGCTATAATAATTCACCAGCCAAGCAAATTTCAATAACTTTTTCTATAAATCTAACATTTAGTTATTTCATTGTATACAATTTATTCTTATATTATATCTTCACTGATGCCTCAATATGATGTCAACTGATACCTCATTTAAAAGTAAGTTCATAACTTAACATAAACTTATCTTAGCAATATTAAAAATGGAATGCAAAACCAGCAGTAATATGTAATGCAGGTAAGTTGTTTATTCTAAAACTTTAAGGTAGGTCACATAAGTTTTGTGGTGAATGCTATCCGAACCAATCCGACTACCCTTGGTTTTTCTTGGCATCTTATATAAAGGTTTTAGACTGTTTGTTTCTCCGGTAATGTGGAAAATGGAATCTGTCGTTCCAATCGACAAGGCTGGAGACAGATCTCCCACCTCTAACTATCGATCTATCGTTCTACTTGATACGTTTTGCAAAGTATTTAAAAGCGTTGTCCCCACATACCTTCTAGTCCTATTGTTTATCCCTACATTATTTCTTATTAGAACCCTTTTATTCACCTTCGTCGAACCACATCTTATTTGATTCTTTTGTAGGTCCATTAGATTTTAGCCGTAGCCAAATACATTCTATTCCAAAATATATCCAAGTATTTTAATCCTATCAACCACGGACTACCGCAGACCCCGCGCTGCGTGGTCTGCGGGGCCCTTATCGCCGCCACTGTTAACAATGTCGAGTGCTATTGCTATTACACACTGCAAAAAGTTATTTTGTCTCTGGAATACTGGCCTCTAAATAATCGTGTTTATTAACAATGTCGAGTGCTATCACACAATGCAAAAGTTATTTCTTCTCTAGAAAACTGGCCTCTATGCTTTGTGTGGACTTTAATAATTGTACTTAATAGCATTTAATGCCCGTAAATCCAATTTCTTACTTTTTACCAGTTTGCAGGGTCTCCTTTACTTCTTAAAATGTTATTCGAGATCTGAGAGTAATTTTAGACAGTAAACTGACCTCCAAAGATTACACATATCTACTCGTATAGTTATCTCATCTACCTCTAGCTCTTAAGGGTTAACTGAACTTTTGTCAAGGCCTATTATCTCCCTTTAAGGATATCCAACAAAATTGCATAATTCAATTGCACTTTCACTTCGTGTAAGGACAAATCCTCTATAAGAATGTGTCATTGTGTGAACGTTTAAATTTGGAACCTATTAGCCAGAGGAAAGATGATATGTCACCCTGATTTCTAATTAATTTTCCGGTTCGCGGGTCGCGATCTTGACATTATATCTGTAAATAACTGTCAGTTATTTGTTTTGATTTATTTATTTTGACATCGTTGCTAAGACAACGATGTCAAAATGACATCGATGTCATTTAGATGTCTGACAGATATTATTTTAATTATTTATATTTTACTATTTTATGCAGTTAGTTCATGAGATGTATCAAGAGGTGTTTAATAGCTTGTAATTTAATTATTCTTTTACAGGTATGTTTATTATATTATTTACCACACAATATTGTATCATGTTTATTTATTTGAATCTATAACAATATTTGTATAATTGTTTTCTAATGCCTTATTAAAATTCTTTACAAACATAATAAAATCTCGTTATTATTCAACCTTTCAAATTAAATTACACCTATTAGACTGAGTTCAAGATAAGTGGAAGATTATTTGTTCACATTATAAAGAGAAGTGAGAAGGATTTTGAGTTAGCCTACCTATCTGAAGATAAACAACTTTGGTGCACCCTTCCCGTAAAATATCAAGATCTGATACAGGAACACAATGTATTGTTTTCTAAATCTTCTATTAAAAGCGCAGTTAGCGCTATTATACCAATAAATGGGTACCGCAAGGTAGGGGTAAAGATAGATGATGGCGTAAAAAGGGAATATTCCGATGAAGATGGAAATCTATGTTATACAAATATTCCATTAGAAGAGTCATACGACAATTCTGATGCCGTTGCCATGGTTGCTAACAAATCTGAAGAGCAAATATTTTTAATAAAACGAATAAACGAATTAGAAGATAAATTAAATATTTTGGATAAAGTAAAATTACACGATATTGAAAATAAATTTATTTTAGAGAAATTTAATAAAACCAAAAATCCTACTGACTGGTTAACTAGGTTTGAAAATGAAGTAGGCATAATGTTACAAATGCAGAAAATATGATTGAGGCTCTCCGTTTCTTTTTATCTGGCTCATCTACAGACTGGTATGAAGTTAATCTGAAGAAAATCGGTCTTTAAAATTGGCCTGAATGGAAAAACTTTTTTTAATGTATTCATAGATAAAGGTTGGAATAAAGTTAGACAGGATTACAGTTACAAGTATTTAGGAGACTCTCTTATAGACTACGCCCTGGCCAAGGAAAAACTATGCTTAGAAACAGAAACCAATGCTACAGTTGTCTCTAGAATTAATGTGATCGTAGTAGGATTACCTTTAGCTGTACAAAATGAACTCGATCGTTAAGAAATAACAACTTTAAATTATATAATGGATTAAGATAAGTTGATGAAACATATAATAGGAAAACGAAAACCAAGAGTGATAATAAAGGTAATGATAAGATAATACCAACTAAATCAAATTTAACAACGTTTAACAAAAATATGAATAATGATAAAACAAATAAAAAGCCCTGCTACATGTGTGAAGCTCTAGGATGGCAGAATCGATATCACCCTACAAGTGAATGTAGAAATTTATATACATCTAAAAAGAAAACTAATCTACATGAAGCTAATAATGAAGCAGAAATGATGAAAATTGAAGTGGATAATAATTCGTTAAACTAGATAGCCCGGAGAAATTAGATTCATTAATAAAATTAAATGTATTAATAGATAAGAAAATGAAAGTAAAGGCGGTTTATGACAGCGGCTCAAACGTCAGTCTTATAAATCAGAGAGTTGTCGATTTGTTAAAGTCGAGTCTTATAAGGAGGAAAAATGCATTTAAAACTATTAATGGATTTAATTTCAGTTCGGCCCGGGCAAATATTATTCTCAAAATTGGAAATTTAGTAAATAGTTTAAATACCTATGTAGTTAAAAATAGTAATTTTTCATATGACTTATTGTTAGGACTAGATGCTATTAAAAAATTTAAACTTATACAAGATGAAAACTTAAATATTTTACAAAAAGATGATAAAAAATAATATGATTTCAATAGAACTGAAGAATAAGATGTCGGTTAGAAAGGAAATAAAAGATGATAATTATTTAGATTTATATTTTAATAGATTGATTCAGGAAGATAAAGAAGAAGACAATTTAGATGAAAATTTTGAAATTAATTATAATGAAAATATAGATGTAAATGAATTTCAAGCAAACCTACAACATATTCTTGATGAAAATAGAAAAGAAGAAATTTAAAATTAATAAAGAGATACAAACACATATTTGCTAAGGATAAGTATGATGTTGGTAAGGTCAAGTCTAGAGAAGCTAAAATTAAGTTAATAAGAGAGGAATATGTCATAGCAAGACCATATAAATGTTCTCTACCAGATGAACAGGAGATTAAAACACAAATAAAAAATTGTTAGAAGCTGACTTGATACAGGAATCAGATTCGCCTTTGTTGCGAATCTCCGGTGACTTTAGCTTATAAAAAAGATGATGGGAAACGATCAAGATTATGTATTGATTTTAGGAGACTAAATAAACTAATGATACCTGAGTGCTACCCATTTCCAACAATAAATGACGTCATAGATAAAGTCTCTAATTGTAAATATTTCACTGTTTTAGATATAAATTCTGCTTTTTGGTGCATTTTATTAAAATTAAAATATCGAGAAACAACTAGTTTCATTACAAAATATGGAAAATGTATGTTTAAAGTACTCCCTTGGACTTAAAAACGCACCTGCGATCTTTCAACGAATCCTAGCTAATATTATTAGAAGAAATAACTTAGATGATTTTTTTGTTAATTATATCGATGATATACTCATATTTTCACGTACTTGGGAAGAACACATTCGCCACATTGAGAAATTTCTAAAGCAATCTTCGAAGAAGGTTTTAAACTTAAGTAGGTGAAGTGTACTTTTGCAGAAAATTCTGTTAAGAACAGTGCTCAAAAATTTGAACCACTTCATAGACTTTTAAGAAAAAATGTAGAGTTTAATTTGGACCCAAGACTGTGAAAATTGTTTTAATATGATAAAAGAATACCTATGTTCTAAACCAATATTTATGATGTTTATATAGAAACTGATGCCAGTTTTAAAGGAATTGGAGCTTACCTGAAGCAGCCACAATCAGATGGACTTTTACATCCAGTCGCTTACTTTTCTAGGAATTTATCAGAATGAGAAAAGAAAATGGATATTATACATCTGGAGAGCAAGGCTATAAAGATTCTATTAAATATTGGCAATACTACCCGATTGGAAGAGAATTAATAGTCTGCAGTGACCATAAACCTTTGGAAAATTTAAAAACAAAATCAAGAACGGATGAAATATTAGGAGATTTGGTAAATTATCTATCGCAATTTAACTTAAAAATTATTTACAAAAAAGGAAAAGAAAACATAATGGCTGACCTACTGTCTAGATACCCTGTTTTGGAATATTTCGAAAATTAAGATACAGATGAAGTAGTAAACCTTATAGAACTACCTGACATTCTCAATGACCAAAAAGAAAATGTTTCGGAATTAAAAACTGCTAGTAAAACAGAGAGACGTTATGGCATAACATTCAAAAAGTTAAATGAAAAATCAAGAATATATATTTCAGAAAATTTTTGTTTGAAATTAATAAAGAAGGTTCATGATTATTTTGGCCACATCGGAGTAGCAAAATTGAAAGAAAAGATAAGAACATTCTATTCTTTTAAAAATTTTGACAAATTAATAGAGGAATTTTGTAAAGGATGTTCAGTATGCTTGGAAAAAAGACAAGAAGAAGCAGAGTTATTGGGTTAATGTCTAAACTTGTTCCAGCGTCCGAAAATAATCAAATTATGTCCATTGACTCTGTAGGTGGTTTTGCTGGAAATAGATCTTCAAAGAAATATATGCATATCTTAGTCGATCATTTTAGCAGATATGCATGGATTTCAACAACTAAAGGCCAACCTGCAAAAGACTTTATTAATTTAATTGATCCCATAGCAAAGAAAAAGAAAATTAAAATGATATTAGCCAACCAGTATACTGGAATAAACTCAGGAGAACTTAAGAAGTATCTACAGAAGATGGGTATACAGATAGTATTTACTTGCATTGATTATCCTCAATCAAATGGACTAAACGAAAGGTTAAACCAGACATTAGTTAATAGGATAAGATGTAGAATACATAGTGGAGACAAACGTGCTTGGTCTGTTATAGCTAACGAATGTGTTAATGATTACAATAAGACAGTCCATAGCTCAACAAAATTTGAACCAGAATATTTATTGTTTGGCATTCAATAAAAAATTACTCCTTTTGACCTACCAGAAAGAGATTTAGAGCAGACAGAAATTTAGCACTCTCAAATTCTAGAAAAAGTTTTGAAGCAAACAAGAAAAGATTTGATAGGAGCAGAATAGAGCATGAATTTAAAGTTGGTGACCAAGTTTACGTTGAAAATGGCAGCAAAATAAATAGAAAGAAAATGGATAAAGTAAGAATTGGACCTTTCACCATTCTTATTAATAGGATATCTTCATCAATGAAGTCAACTGTGGGAAGAGGAAAAAAGAATCCGTAAAAATAAAAGACTCAAAAGATACAAATAATTAGTTGGTTTGACTGGACTGAGATTTTGTGGAACCACTTCATAATAATTATGACTCAAAAGATTGGTAGAAAGTAACACAATAACAATATTTACAACAATATGGTTACAAAACCACATTTTTTCTTATTGAAATTCACAAACGCGTTTCAACATATAATGTCATCTTCAGTTTTTTTATTCTTATTATTTATTATTATTCTTGATTTTTTTTTTTTTACTCAGTTAACACGCACACTGAAGATGATATCATATGTCGAAACATGTGTGGTGACAATATTGTAGTGTTACTTTTTACCAACCTCTCTAGTCATAATTCTAAAGATAATGAGACAGTTCTATTCCAGAAATGTTCTAGTCACTAAAGCTACAGCTCTTGAACAGAAATGCTCAAGGCTTTCCGCAGTTCTAAATCATATATGCTCTAGTTCTCAAAAGTAAATTGATAAATCGAGACCTTTAAATTTNTTAATTAATGCGCAGTTCATTATTCTTTAGGCCTTTTGGCAGACCTAATCCTTTCACTGGCTGTAGTGCCATGGATAGTTGTTGAGGCTATTTGGCAGACCAACAAATCCTTTCACTAGCTGTAGTGCCATGGATAGTTGTTGAGGCTATTTGGCAGACCTAATCCTTTCACTGGCTGTAGTGCCATGGATAGTTGTTGAGGCTATTTGGGAGACCAAATACTTTCACTACCTGTAGTGCCACGGATAGTTGTAGAGTCCTACTTAGCAAACCTTATTTTCTTTCACTAGCTGTAGTGCCACGGATAATTGTTTGTTAGACGATTTGATACGCCTAATCCTTTCACTGGCCACTATTACAATCTTCGCTCAGATTCATTTACCATATCAGTAATATTATAATTACAGAAGAAGGCAAAATTATCTGATTCGAAAGTATGTTCGTTAATTATTCCTAATTATTTCTCAACAAATTATTTTTCTAGGGCGCAAGAACAAGCTGAAGAAGCTTATCGTACCCCTGGTTGTGTTTGTCCTTCTGAAGAGCCCAAAAACATACTTAAGATAAAAGTGAAAATGTAAGAACTAACATAATCCGTGCCATACAGATTTATAAAATAAAATGAAACTATTAAATCTACAACTGTCCACCATACTCGGTATCTTCCAATGAAATTAAAGATTATTAATTTGCTTTCCTTTCAAAAATATTTTCGTTTAAACGATGTTTTGCGCAACATTGTTCTTTTCAGGGATGATTAATAAAGGTAGTTACAAGTTGTAAATATAATTGATTTATTAGAGTACTGTAATTACAATGAGTATTATCAGGTAGTAAAACTGAAGTGGGATAAGAGTAGGGATAGAGGAACTTACTTCTATGTAGTCGACACCCTCTCTCATTATAGATTCAAATCGCGAAGCAGTTTCGATAGCAGTATATAAGGTAGAGTAAGACCTGACTTTAGTATCACTATCAGTCAGTCTTCACGAACAGAACCTAACAATGAAGAAGTTCGAGGTTGGTACTCTAGTCATCGCGGTGGTTCTTATCCTAGGCGTTAGTGGTTCACCTGTTGAACAGGAGGAATTAAGGGCTAGATGTAAGGCAGGAAAGGAACCCTTCGCTTGCATCAAGTATAGAGCCCTTCAAGCTATTGATACCTTAAACACCCAGTCAACCTATCAGGTAAATTTATTTATACAAAATATTTTAACACTTATTTAATTATTTTAACTAAAATCTTAAGAAACTTACTCACACCTTATACATACTTGGAAAAAATATAAGGATATCGTAAAGTGCCAGTCTGGTGAAGGAACCAAAATTTATAGACCGATTCATTAAAGAAAAACACTACAATATTTGTATGCTTTTTCTGGGTCTCTTCAGGGAACCCTAAAGAGACCCAGAGAAAGCATACAAATATTGTAGAATGAAAAACCGAGCAACCTCCAGCTATATCCTTAGAAACAGAACTTCAAAGAAATATATGCATATCTTAGTCGATCATTTTAGCAGATATGCATGGATTTCAACAACTAAAGGCCAACCTGCAAAAGACTTTATTAATTTAATTGATCCCATAGCAAAGAAAAAGAAAATTAAAATGATATTAGCCAACCAGTATACTGGAATAAACTCAGGAGAACTTAAGAAGTATCTACAGAAGATGGGTATACAGATAGTATTTACTTGCATTGATTATCCTCAATCAAATGGACTAAACGAAAGGTTAAACCAGACATTAGTTAATAGGATAAGATGTAGAATACATAGTGGAGACAAACGTGCTTGGTCTGTTATAGCTAACGAATGTGTTAATGATTACAATAAGACAGTCCATAGCTCAACAAAATTTGAACCAGAATATTTATTGTTTGGCATTCAATAAAAAATTACTCCTTTTNTGTTCTCCAGTTGATAGTGAACTTAATAAGCAAAGTTAATTAGCTTTCTTTTAATATATATTTTACCACGTTTCAAAAGTATTGCTCTATTGCCACAGTAAGTGTTAGTACATAATGTACCAATACTTGTTCGTTCATGCTTGTATTAAATAAGCCAAATATAGTATATAGTGTGCATTACTTGTTCTATATTATATTAAATCAAAACAGAATATATTTAATACAGTTGTTCATTATATTTCTTTATTATAAATTTATCTATCAAATAACTTACTCCGATTTGTGAGGTCAAAACTAAGCCATTCTTAATAATTATGTTAATGTATGATCAAATTGATTAAAAATAATAAAATTAAAAAAATAAATGTCTAAAATCAAAATTATTTAATCAAATTTTTAAAAAATCATATAAAAGTTTGTATTTTTTAATGAAACTGAATTTTTAATTTAAATATAATACTTAAGAATTTAAAACTACAAGGACCCAAACTTAGTAGAATGCCCTAAAATTGTCAAAGGCAATTTGTTATGTTTATATTTTTTTTTCTTTTCCTTCCTTTACATTTTTTACTATGATTAAAATATTTTGCCTTCAAAATAAAATTAATACAACCATTTTTTCTTTTTTTATTCAAGCTGACAGAAAGTGTAACCCTAGTCAAAAATGAAGAAGTTAAACCAACTGAAAGTTCAGGGGATGAGCTTGAAGATGCTCTAGAAACCCTAGTAGAAAGCCACGACGTTAAGGTCGATTTGCCTGAAATGGTCGGAGGTGGTTCTTTAACTCTCTCCCCAAGGGAATTGGACGATGGAAAAGTCACAATCAAGTTCGAAGATACCAAGGACAACTTGGTTGAACCAAAAAGTAAGTTGGATAAAATTAAAGTATTAATTAATTGGCTAATTGATGAATTAAACTTGGAAAGAGAATGTATAGAATATAGCGGTTAAGAAAGAAACAGTTTGATAGGCTATACTAAAGAAACAGTTTGATAGGCTATACTAAAGAAATCAAGAAAGTAACAGTTAAAAGTTTGATAGACTAGGCTAGGGAAAAGAAATCAAGAAAGTAACAGTTAAAAGTTTGATAGACTAGGCTAGGCAAAAGAAATCAAGAAAGTTACAGCTGGATAGACTAAGATAGACTATAGAAATCAAGAAAGAAACAGTTTGAAAAGACGGATTGTCATCTTGAACTATTAATAGTATATTGACAATTATAGTTGGAGAATAATACTAGTATTTTATAACAATAAACCTAATGTTAGCTGATAATAACTTTAGTAAAAGTGATGATAATTGGAATTTTGTTTATACGTTTTTTTGTTACTACAGCTGATGAAGCTAAATTATGTACGTAATTTGTCATCTATTTTAATTAATGCGCAGTTCATTATTCTTTAGGCCTTTTGGCAGACCTAATCCTTTCACTGGCTGTAGTGCCATGGATAGTTGTTGAGGCTATTTGGCAGACCAACAAATCCTTTCACTAGCTGTAGTGCCATGGATAGTTGTTGAGGCTATTTGGCAGACCTAATCCTTTCACTGGCTGTAGTGCCATGGATAGTTGTTGAGGCTATTTGGGAGACCAAATACTTTCACTACCTGTAGTGCCACGGATAGTTGTAGAGTCCTACTTAGCAAACCTTATTTTCTTTCACTAGCTGTAGTGCCACGGATAATTGTTTGTTAGACGATTTGATACGCCTAATCCTTTCACTGGCCACTATTACAATCTTCGCTCAGATTCATTTACCATATCAGTAATATTATAATTACAGAAGAAGGCAAAATTATCTGATTCGAAAGTATGTTCGTTAATTATTCCTAATTATTTCTCACAAATTCTTTTTCTAGGGCGCAAGAACAAGCTGAAGAAGCTTATCGTACCCCTGGTTGTGTTTGTCCTTCTGAAGGCTATGACCCTTATTCCTCTTGCTCTCGGTGTACTAGGTCTTAAAGCCTGGAACGCTCTTCAGCTCAGTTTCTTCTCATTCGTCACTTCATTGGCACTTGCCATCTTCCAACTTTGCAAGAAGGTAAAGTATTAAAGGATAAATTTCTTCCATTTAGTATAAATATCATCAAAAGAAATTTAACATCCAAATATAACATTAATTATTCAAGATAGATTATTGCAATATTAAGCAGACATGCCACCCATGGCAAGGACAATGTGATTAGGGACACATGATGACACATGAGACAAGGACAATGATTAGGGGGACAATGTGATTTTCATGATCCTAAGTAATTTTTCCAAAATTACTTAGTAGACCAAAAATCAAGTTGATGTTACCTTGTCGCTTGATTGTGACTACGTTGATTTGGAGTAGTATTTAAATAACTAACCTATCAAAAGACAAACTAACATCCTTTAGATTTTCGGTCTAACAACTAATTTTGTACAAGCTTTATGTTAGTCAGTTAGCTATAAGAGCATAAAAAAGATAAAAATAATCTTAGGTTTACTCTTAAGCTTCATTTTATTATCTTTATACACTGAATTTATGATCACGAATAATTTAAGTCTAAGAAAAAGAGATCATTTACAATTACTCATTCTTCGTTTAAAAAACAAAGCCTTCATAATACCTTTAGCTTATCTAGTTTTGAGAATCCAGAATTTTGTAAGTCGATGGTTTTTAGAAGTGAAATTAAAATGTTTAATATTTCTTTTGTATAGGTTGCTGGTGAATCAGCTCCTATGCCTGTAGCAGCTCATGCTGCTTGGGAACCCCATTACTACGCTGCCAGGAATCTCTTGGTCGGACCAGAACCTGAAGTTGATCCTTCTCAAATCGCATACTCCGCTTATGCCCAGTAAGTATGACAACAAGACATATCAACATTTTGTCACTTGTTTTTAAAGAAAGTCCAAAATATAGATCATATAGGATAAAATGATGATCATATCTAATGAAACTGAATAGTTTATAGAACGGATTTCCATTCTATGAAGATTGACTGTGAAGTTTCGTGCCATGACATTTTACCAATTCCATTAACTCTTCCAGGGGCTCCTGGAAGAGTTAGACCAGCCAGGGCTTATAAAGCCATATAATTTTTCATGGATAATAAAGGATTGGTGAGAAACTTTATCTGGTGTATAAACCATATTATTGGCATTCGTAACCGGATAGGAGCCACTTCACTTAAATAGCTACCCATTCTTCACGTATAGTGATGCTATGAGAAAACAAATTTCATAAATAACTCCAGATTTTACTGAGCAGCTTGCAACTAAACATTTTCGTCGTATGTGCATTAAACTCTCCACTCTGTCTTGCACATGTATTTTCTTCTCCTTTCAGTTNAACAGTTAACAGTTTGATGGACTAGGATAGACAAAAGAAATCAATAAAGTTACAGCTGGACTAAGATAAACTATAGAAATCAAGAAAGAAACAGATTAAAAGACTAGGATTTGTCATCTTGAACTGTTAATAGTAGTATATTGACAATTATAGTTGAAGAATAATACTAGTATAATAATAAATCGAAATACCTCGGCTTTGGATTTTACAATTGAAGGTGTTAGGTGTAATGGATGTGTTACTGTAGGTGTTGGACGTTATAATTTTATTTTAATTAGTTTAATCAGTTCTATTAAATTATTTTATTTTCTAGAAAAACGTGTAACCAAGTTTTATTCGACATCATAAACACAGAAAACCCTTGTGGTTCACAAAGTTATAAATGCAGTTTTTATTTCTTTTATGTCGTAAATGTAGCGTCACTTAATAAGGTTAATAGCTGTTAGCACCTGATTTAATGTTAGCCGATGACAACTTTAGTAAAAGGGATGATAATTGGAATTTTGCTTATAAGTTTTTACGACAGCTGATGAAGCTACATCATGTACGTAATTTGTCATCTATTTTAATAAATGCGCCGTTGTTTATTCTTTAGGCCTTTTGGCAGGCCTAATCCTTTCACTAGCTGTAGAGCCATGGATAGTTGTTGAGGCTATTTGGCAGACCAAATCCTTTCACTAGCTGTAGTGCCAGGGATGGCTGTAGAGTCCTACTTAGCAGACCTTATATTCTTTCACTAGCTGAAGTGCCACGGACAGTTGTTCGTTAG
The DNA here is from genome assembly GCA_001010745.2 of Gerris buenoi. Taxonomy (NCBI): domain Eukaryota; kingdom Metazoa; phylum Arthropoda; class Insecta; order Hemiptera; family Gerridae; genus Gerris; species Gerris buenoi. Next base: position 42,429 of record KZ652096.1, read on the forward strand.
GCGATTTGATACGCCTAATTCTTTTACTGGCCACAATTACAATGTTCGCTCAGATTCATTTACCATATCAGTAATATTATAATTACAGAAAAAAATAAAATTATCTGATTCAAATGTATTTTCATTAATTATTCCTAATTCTTCCTCCACAAATTATTTTTCTAGGGCGCAAGAACAAGCTGAAGAAGCTTATCGTACCCCTGGTTGTGTTTGTCCTTCTGAAGGCTATGACCCTTATTCCTCTTGCTCTCGGTGTACTTGGTCTTAAAGCCTGGAACGCTCTTCAGCTCAGTTTCTTCTCATTCGTCACTTCATTGGCACTTGCCATCTTCCAACTTTGCAAGAAGGTAAAGTATTAAAGGATAAATTTCTTCCATTTAGTATAAATATCATCAAAAGAAATTTAACATCCAAATATAACATTAATTATTCAAGATAGATTATTGCAATATTAAGCAGACATGCCACCCATGGCAAGGACAATGTGATTAGGGACACATGATGACACATGAGACAAGGACAATGATTAGGGGGACAATGTGATTTTCATGATCCTAAGTAATTTTTCCAAAATTACTTAGTAGACCAAAAATCAAGTTGATGTTACCTTGTCGCTTGATTGTGACTACGTTGATTTGGAGTAGTATTTAAATAACTAACCTATCAAAAGACAAACTAACATCCTTTAGATTTTCGGTCTAACAACTAATTTTGTACAAGCTTTATGTTAGTCAGTTAGCTATAAGAGCATAAAAAAGATAAAAATAATCTTAGGTTTACTCTTAAGCTTCATTTTATTATCTTTATACACTGAATTTATGATCACGAATAATTTAAGTCTAAGAAAAAGAGATCATTTACAATTACTCATTCTTCGTTTAAAAAACAAAGCCTTCATAATACCTTTAGCTTATCTAGTTTTGAGAATCCAGAATTTTGTAAGTCGATGGTTTTTAGAAGTGAAATTAAAATGTTTAATATTTCTTTTGTATAGGTTGCTGGTGAATCAGCTCCTATGCCTGTAGCAGCTCATGCTGCTTGGGAACCCCATTACTACGCTGCCAGGAATCTCTTGGTCGGACCAGAACCTGAAGTTGATCCTTCTCAAATCGCATACTCCGCTTATGCCCAGTAAGTATGACAACAAGACATATCAACATTTTGTCACTTGTTTTTAAAGAAAGTCCAAAATATAGATCATATAGGATAAAATGATGATCATATCTAATGAAACTGAATAGTTTATAGAACGGATTTCCATTCTATGGAGATTGACTGTGAAGTTTCGTTCCATGACATTTTACCAATTCCATCAACTCTTCCAGGGGCTCCTGGAAGAGTTAGACCAGCCAGGGCTTATAAAGCCATATAATTTTTCATGGATAGTAAAGGATTGGTGAGAAACTTTATCTGGTGTATAAACCATATTATTGGCATTTGTAACCGGATAGGAGCCACTTCACTTAAATAGCTACCCATTCTTCACGTATAGTGATGCTATGAGAATACCAATTTCATAAATAACTCCAGATTTTACTGAGCAGCTTGCAACTAAACATTTTCGTCGTATGTGCATTAAACTCTCCACTCTGTCTTGTACATGTATTTTCTTCTCCTTTCAGTTATCTCTGAAGATGGCCTTTTACAGTTAAACGCTTGTACTGATATGCGTCATTATATCAGACTTATTATCTAATCAAAATTTTCTGTAACTTTTTTGATCTGATTCATTCGTATATAATTGAGCACTAGCTTGCTAGAAAATTTGGCACTAGTGTGTAATTTTTTTCACACTTATCATTATCATGATAAGCCACGCTCATAATCATTTAAAATAATATTTTGATATTTCTTTAATTTTAATTTAACAAATCAATTACTGCAGTTTATTAATTATCAATCTTTTTTTTTCTTTTTTTGTTTCAGATAAAAACCTACCTGAAACCGTTGCCCAATGAGAAACTGATATGATTATTTATTTTGTATTTATTTATGTGTAAATAAAAAATATTATTAAGAAGTATTTACAGTAGTTAATTATTAAATAATTTTCGTCACATTTTCACCCTAACATTGCTTACTAATAAGAATCTATATTAAACAAATCATAATCGACAAATTTACTTATATGATCTTCACTAATTTTTCATTAGAAGAAGCATTAAGCATTAAGCTTTTGTATAACATATCAAAATGTCAAAGATTTTTAAGTAAATAATCGTTAAACTAAGTTAATTAGTTTCTGTTTAAATTTTTTAATTTGAGTGAAGGTATAAGTATATTGATAGACAGTCAAATAGAAATTTAAATGTAGGTGTTATAGATAGACAGTCAAATAGAAATTTAAATGTGTTATAGATAGACAGTCAAATAGAAATTTAAATGTGTTATAGATAGACAGTCAAATAGAAATTTAAATGTGTTATAGATAGACAGTCAAATAGAAATTTAAATGTGTTATAGATAGACAGTCAAATAGAAATTTAAATGTGTTATAGATAGACAGTCAAATAGAAATTTAAATGTGTTATAGATAGACAGTCAAATAGAAATTTAAATGTGTTATAGATAGACAGTCAAATAGAAATTTAAATGTGTTATAGATAGACAGTCAAATAGAAATTTAAATGTGTTATAGATAGACAGTCAAATAGAAATTTAAATGTGTTATAGATAGACAGTCAAATAGAAATTTAAATGTGTTATAGATAGACAGTCAAATAGAAATTTAAATGTGTTATAGATAGACAGTCAAATAGAAATTTAAATGTGTTATAGATAGACAGTCAAATAGAAATTTAAATGTGTTATAGATAGACAGTCAAATAGAAATTTAAATGTGTTATAGATAGACAGTCAAATAGAAATTTAAATGTGTTATAGATAGACAGTCAAATAGAAATTTAAATGTGTTATAGATAGACAGTCAAATAGAAATTTAAATGTGTTATAGATAGACAGTCAAATAGAAATTTAAATNAACGTCCAACCCTTAGAACAATCACACCCAAGAAAAAATAAAATAATAATTTTATTACTAGTGTGTTTACGAATAACCCAATAGTAACAGCGTTGTGATAATAAAGCATCTGGAAGCAACTCAATTTGTTCTATATAATTAGCCGTTTACATGACTATTCAAGACTATATTGCTGTCAAAATTATTCTTAGATAGATCGATAGTTTAAACGCGACGGAATCCAGGTGAAAACTATCAATACGGTAATACAACGGGCTCGAGCCAAAATCGGCATTGAAGCTGTCATTCCAACAAAGACTACTTCTACCGTCCTATATTTGGCACTAAACCAATTCCTTTGACAAAGTCTTGATCAAGGTCCTTTCATTGTTTTGAACTTGTTTTGTATTCATTAAAGCATTCTCACATCTATCACTTTGGTAACGTATACTTCTACTATTACTCACGTAGGTGTCAGGTGAAATTGTAATAAAAATTCTTCCTAGAGCAAAGGAAAGTTTTTTTGCTTTATCTGATTAAAACTTTAAGTAAAACTGAACGAATTTCTTTTCTTCTTTTTTAAAATGTTATTCTTGTTTTAAAACATCCAGCTAAGCAACATTCAACAGCTAAGCAACATTCAAAAGCCAAGCAAGTATTGTGTATTTGAAATACATTAATGTATGCATGCACTCGCACACCTACATAAGCGGCGCTACAGCCCGCAAAGGGCTCTAGCCCCACTATGCCTCTGAATCGTCTTTATCCTGCGTGCGCCTTTTCCGAGAGCGCTCGCCCATCATTGTCGTCTATAGTTTGTGATATGATCTAGCCATCTTAATCTGGATGCTCTTCTTCCTCTACCTCCTCCAAGATGTCCGCTCATAAGTATCATGGCAACTCTTCCCTTATCTATTCTAGCGACGTGACCTAAGCAACAGCTTTTATAACGCTGACTATGTCAGGTTGATAAAGGTGTAAAGGTCCCTGAGTTCTTGGTTGGTGCGGATTCTTCAGATTCCTTCTTCACACACAGCTACATTTATTTTCCGGAGGATTTTAATATCCTAACGTCTTAACAAAATGGTTCCAGTAGTGGAAACAAAACTTCAGACTTCAAACCCTTCGGATTACACAGGGAAATGCAAGACAAGCCACTATATTTAAACTGTATGCTGGTTTAAAACTTTAAAATAACTAGGTGTTATGATTATTCATTTTGACTTTATTTATTTGAAAATAAAAAATATATATATTTGAGGAGTGAATTGTACCATTAAATCTGTCCTTAAATGACTGTCTCTTCATTTGAGAAAGTAAAAAATCTATGAACATTTTACTTCAAAGTCGTGATGATTTTGAAAAATTATAAAAAAGCTATGGCTGCCAAAAGAGTAAAAACAAGGTTTAGTTCATAATAACTTATATGTTCCATGTAGGGTGCTTTATCTAAATTTAAATGAAACATGAATCACACTTTATATAATGGATGATACGGGGTTAGGCTTGACTATCTCATCTCCATCATCTTAGTGGTCGTATTGTGGCCTTAATGTGAGGAAATGTTGTTATTGACGGTGAGATGCAACATTATCTTCCTGTCTCACTTTCTATGTGTAGTTATATAAAGTAGTGATTATATGAATATAATATGTAGACTTTAGTTTTCTTAAAACCATATTATTCATTTTCTGGAGAAAATATATTTTCCGAATTATTAGCGCAGTAAGATACAGGCATGGATTAAGATTAACTTCAATTTTCATAAACCTATATAATTATTTTCCTGGAGAAAATGTATTTTACGAAGTACAAGGGACACAGGGTATGAAGGGCATGACAATTGTACAAGAGCCTATAGTGTTTTTATTTGTCTCATATACGTAGAATATATGAAGAGGATGTACTTCGGCGCAAAAATTCGATTTTGATCTTTTGATAGATTCTCAATTTTTGAGATGCTCTGAGTCCAAAAAATGGTTTTTAATCATTCGTAACACTGTAGATCTTTTTAACCATCTGTTAGTCTGAGCAAACGCGTAAAGCATAAACTATTGGGCCAATGTCAATGAAATTAAGCATACAAGTTAAAAACAATAGTTTATGCACCTAGGGAGTAAAGGAAGCAATTATTCCCTCAGCGAAAAAGTTGGTTCATGAGGCGAAGCCGAAGGAACCATGGTCCCTATATCCAGAGGCGAAGCCGAGGTTATAATTATAATTATTGAGAGGGGAATACTGGCACTTTACTCCCGAGGTACATACATACAATAAAATATTGTGTATATTTCTTATATATTATATATATGTGTATTTTCTTCTCTGTGGGGGGAGAAAATACACATTTTCACCCATTGCACAGTTTTTATTTATAATTTTAATAAATAACTATAATGGTTAGCACTTTCAACAGCAGATGTAATAGACCGAGAGCTGGCTACATGAAAAATGTTCTCATAAGGTACATGGATAATTTTTATTACCAAATGATCCTTTGGTGCAGACGAACAAAAAATGCATGTCTGCCACTCCAAAGCGGGGGGGTTAAGGGG
>KZ652096.1:55022-65457 GCA_001010745.2 Gerris buenoi
CTCCCGTTAATACATCTCTGAAACCACGTCTTTTGATTACCGGGTCTAATAAAAAAGTCAGATCTAATATTATGACTGTTGAGCGTAGAGTTGGTATTTTTGTAACCAGATTTGATTATAATACTGCCACTGAAGATGTTTCTAATCTCTTAAGTGAAGAAGCCAACATATCCGATGCCAAAGTTACGCGTCTTACTACTCGTAGTAATAACTACGCTTCCTTCCATATCTCTGTGAGAGAATCGTCTGTATCTGATCTTTTAAAACCCGATATTTGGCCCTCTGGACTTTTGATAAAAGAATTTCGTGGCCCTCCTCCCCCCCCCCTCTAAAAAAGAGGGAAGCGTACATAAAAAAGTTGGGGACTTTTCAGGTATTAATTGCAATGGCATAACAAAGCTCTCTGTGAAAAAAAAATCGTGGCTTAAAATTATTCCGAAGGAAAAACCTATATTGACTGGACTATTATGATTATAATTTGATTTAAATTGATATTTAAACTTTCCGTAGTATGAAGACTACCTAAAACTTAAAAATTAAATTTCGAACTAATTGTAAAAGGTACAGGTACTAATCGAGTACTTTATAATCATAAGCGTTAATTCTCGATTTAGTTCTAATGTCATAAATTGACTTGCTAAATATAGATGAATAGCTAGGGAATAGCTATCAGTTACGGCAGAGGAAAACCATTCTCCCGCGTAGCTTAGTTGGATAAAGACCATCTGCACCGGAAATGCGGAAGGCCCGGGTTCGAGTCCCGGTGCTGGAGTCTATTTTTCTCTGTCTGTCTCCCATTATTACTAATGATTATAATTTGATGTAAAGATTTTAATAAATATCACCAATATCAAATCGTCAAAACATAAATATCATCAAATTGTCTAAAGTACAATTTATACAGGCAAGTAAAATTTCAACCCTGATACATAACAACACAAGCATTAGGTTTTGTGTAGTGAAGTAATTTATGTTATAATATTTCAAATTGAGTAGGCCGTGCGTTAGGATTAGGGAACAGTCCTGTTTCCTCACTATACTTCAATCATCCTTTAACTATCAACTTATCACGATTAACTATTTTATCAATATTCAACATCTTTATATTGCACGACGCTCGCTTTAATGATAATAAATGTTTTTGTTTTAATTTCGCATAACTCCGCTAAGTACAAATAGTGAGTTACTTTAAAATTTGTCTCTTTAATGAAAAACGTAGGGAACTTCGTTCCTAACGGGTGTCCCGCGACACCACACTTAAATACACATACATCTCGTTTTCTTTTTTCAGCAAAATGAGATTATTGAATAAATAATATGAAATAATATATAATATGAAAGAAATAATAGTTTATTAAAATTGTTTTTAAGCCTTTTAGTGGCGACCATTGGTTTAAGTGATGGGTGTAATTATTATTATTATACTCCTCGAAACATATTGAACACCGGAAGTTTTTGAACTTTAGTAAAGCGTTCATGTGTATGCTCTGATACCTGACAAATTTTATTTAAATTCATGTTTTTTCACTTTTCAATAATTTTTTATAGCCTAATAACGTATGCTGTTAACAGCAGAAATGTTTTTTAATGAATTTTAAATCCTGAATGAAAGTCTATATTTGATTATGGAGAAAAGAGTAGGTCAAAAGAAGCCTTATTCGCTTGGCACGCGTTGCTTTGTTAATCGATCACATTCTATGCAATGCCTTTCAATTGTATTCAGATACATTATAATTATATTTTTGTTAGGCCTAATCATTTTAATTGGGCTGATAACAGGATTTCGCTTTCTTTCGGCATGGCTTTGAGGTGTAGGGAAGCGAGGATGGAATATTGAACTAGTGTAGGGGCTCGCTGGAGGGGTGAATATAAAGGAAGCAACATGGTCGCTAGCCAAGTCATACCTTCACATAGAATGGGAGTCATAGTAGCACTGATTGCAGCCGCTGTTCTCAGGTCGGCTTGGGCCGAAGTATCGCCTTTAGATCGCCTAGGTGATGCCGTGTACGATGTCGTCTCATCATGTCCACTATCGGATGCCGAAGAATGCGCAAATCACAAGATTCTCGGTGCACTTGGAAGGCCTAGATCTCATAGTGAATATCCGGTAGTCGACAGATTAGGAGAGATTATGCAGAATAATCAAGTCGTCCTTGAACTGCCAGAACTCTTCCACGGTGCTAGACTTCTGTTCAGGCCTGGCAGGGGTATGGACTTCGACGTTGAGTTCCCAAGATTGGCTCGTTCAGTTGATCCAATCACCGAACAAGGTACCTAAAAAACAAATAACCTTTTATTATTTATATATAAAATAGTATGCTCACACAATTCCTTATTGGGGGGAAATTAATTTTAACTTTTAAGGAAAATAATTTTAACTTTTCCCTAAAATTGCTCCAACTAAATAAAAGTTTTCACTAAGTAGTGCTCCTACTTAGTAAAAAGAGCAAATCAGCACCAAATTTAACCTAAAAAAGGCTTTCTTATTCTAATTCTCAGACCTCTTCATAACTAAAATAGAGTTTGTTGTTGCCAAGTAATAAGGGTTTAAAAATGAAGAAATATTTTAGGTGATTAAAAATAAGAAAAAGTTTTTAATATTTATTTTCAAAATTACATCTAAATTTAAATAATTTAATTTCTAGTAAGAGATAGCGTGCAAAAAAAGTGTCTGATTAGCATTAAGCAAAAATTTTGTATAAAAGTTAATCTTTTAGTGCTTTTTAAGAATACGTGGTCGGCTAAGTTCGTATGCGGGACATAGCTTGGCAATAGGCATTTGCTTTTGAAAAAAAAACAACATGATGGAGAGTGGCCATGTCCCGCCAATTATGATGAACATGATTCTGATTACCAAATTATTTAATAGACCGAAAATCAAATTGATGTTAGTTTGCGACTTGATAGGCGATCACTATGATTTGTAGTGATTTAAAAAAAAAACAAAAAAAAACTAACCTTTGTGAAAAACTATCATCAACTTGAATTTCGGTCTATTAACTAATTTTGTTCTCTGGATCATGAAAATCAATTAGTCCAGGATAATTGGCGGGACACGGCCGCTCTCCGGACTCCGGACATGCTATTTTTTCAAATGCTTATACTGCCAAGCAATATCCCGCAGACGAAATTAGCCGACCGTGTATTCTTAAAAGGCACTAATTGATTAACTACCAGCTAACACAAATAGATAACGCACGAAATTCTAGCTTGATGTTAGTCAGACACCAATATCTATATACCAATATCTTACATCTTAAAGAGTTATTTAGCATTTAATTATAGATATTAAAGTTACTTGTTGATAAAACAAAGATTCACGGAAATATTTTATTGTTTCGCTCTCAATAATATCTCTCCACCCCCTCCTTCTCAAAAATATTCTAAAAAAAATTCATTTAAATTAATGATAAAATTATAAAAATGGGAATGATTGATGATACAAAAAAATTATTAACTGAACATTTTTCTTTTTAAATTAACCCTTTCAGAATAGAATTATTAACGTTATAAAATTAGAAGAAGGTATATAGTAATATGTATTTGATAATAAGTTAACAATGTATATGAAACAAAAGATAACATAATACATATTTATTAAAGGGTGTTTATTTTAAGCGATTTAATGTCCTCGGCTTAAAAGAAAAAACTAAGTCCATGTCGTGGTCTGAATTTATTCAAGACGTAATGATATCATGCAAAGTAAAATACAATTCAAATGTTAATAGTTATTTATGATGTAAAATAGGAAATCAAATAAGAAGCTTTGAAATAATTACGATAGGTGAGAACAGCAAACTGAATCTATAACAACAATGAATCAACAACAAAATAAAAAACACGCATTTATAACAAACAAAACTTATGAATAAATTAATGCAGAAAAAGAACAAAAATAAATGAAGAAAAATAACTACTCATTAATTTCTTTATTAAGAATATATCTTGCAAAAATGTTAATAAATTAAGGAAATAAAAGGAAGTAATTAGGACAAATCAAGAAAAGCTGCTAGACTAATCTAGAATGGCTTCAGTGATATAAATATTCACTTGAAGCAGCAGGGTTGCCACTTATTCCGCAGATTTTTTTCTTTTTAATTAAAGACCTACTATTCTTTTTACTCATTCAGCAGGATTAGTAAATACAAATAATTTATTAAATAAATAAAAAGGTTGCTAATTAAAGTCTACTTATTAAACTATAATATATAATACTTTTATTTAATATTATAGGGGATAATGATAATACATAAACTGTTATGGCTAACTTAATAAAAGTAAATGGCGCGGCGGTAAAGTAGGCGGCAAATCATTTTTGATTTAGCTAATCTGCAGTTATCCATACAGTCGAGAATCGCTTGGCGGCACAATTTCATTTGATTTATACACTTAAGAGATTATATCCCTTTGTCTAATGAGTTCATTTTTAGAATTATGCATTTGAAAGATTATCTATATAATTAGTAAAATTGAGGGACAATATCCTTTTGTCTAAACAGTCCATTTGTTTGAGGGCCTCCGCAATTTTCTAACCTCTTTTCTTAGGTGGCTGGATAACTGAAGTTTTACCATTGGTTCTACTGTCTAGATAGTAAAATTACATTTTTCGGCCCAAAATCAGTTCAAAAATACTTTATTTTGCTGCCGCTAGTAGAAAAAAAATTATTTTCCCTTATTTATCTGCTTTGATAAATAATTTTTAATTTCGTTGACATTATTTCTTAAACTAGAGAATTCAGAATCATATAGGAGATAATGCTTTATTAAATCAGAATAAAGAAGGGAGGCAGAATAGAGGCCAATGCTCAACCATTTACTTAATTAGTAGAGTATTATTGGACTTTGAATCCCAAGGCCTGTGGTTCAAATCCCAGCGGCGGAGAGTGTTAGTCTTTTTCCTGTCTCCTTTTTTAATTCTAATTTAATTAAGTTATAAAGTTAAAATAATTAATTACATTAGCTAAAATCTTTAGGATAACAATATAAATTATCAGGTTTTTTTTAATTATTATAATAATAATGTTTTTTTTATTTATATATGCTAGCATCATTTAAAGATTAAATACTAATATTCATGTTAACTATAATAATTTTGCACCACATACACATACAACATAATTATTTATATAGAGAAATAATAGTTTATATCAGCAATTTGCTGTGGCTGCTAATCAACTTAACAAATATTAATTACGAACCTGTTTCTAATTTATTATAAGTGAAAGCTGATTAATCTCAATTTGAATTGAAACCGATCAGTAAGTGTGCTCTTAAGTGTTTTTCATTTTGATGATTTAACAATACAGTGGTAATTTTACATCATGGCCCACACTCGGTGTTTGGGTAGCTACTTAAATTAAGTGGCGTCCATACGGCTACAAATGTCAATTATATAGCTGATAAAGTGACACGCTATCATTACATTACATACAACATTCATTACATATCCACTTGTATAAACCCTTTAGCAGTCCTATGCTAAGCTCTTCACGCGCTTTTAAAGCTCGGATTATGTTTATTAATGCTTAAATTTTTGGTAATGTTTAGCTCGCAGCATGATGAAGGACAAGATGCTGATGCCACTCCTTATGATGATTAAGATGAAGTTGAAATTGCTGACACCAATCCTCCTTACTGTAGTTGGAATTAAAGCAATGAAAGCTCTTGTTCTCAGCAAAATGGCTTTTGTTTTAGTCATGGGATTCCTCGTGGTCCAGGTTATTAATTTTTATTATTCAAAAATTTGATAAGTAAAAATAATATTAAGGAAGAGTCTTAAATGGACAAATGGAATTTAAAAGATAGGTGTGCAAATGGATGGGTGGAGATGTGGAGTGGATTGGATAACAAATTGAATTTTAATTTTCAAAACCAGCTTTCTGCCTCATGGGCACCAATGCCTATTTTTATTTTATTTTTTTTAACCATCTTAGTTATGGGTTTAGACCCAAAAAAATTATGGCTTAGGTTCTAAACCCAAAGACATAGACCACATTGGTGGGTCCTGTTTAAAACTGGTCAGCAGGGGATTAGTGCCTTTTTACACATTCACTTTATATGATCATCAGTGGGAAACCTACCTGGGATTCAATGATTCAAACCATCACCAGGTAAAATGATAATGACCTTGGTTTTAGGCGAGAGTTTGCAAGTGGGCAAGCCAAATAAATGTCAATTATGTAGCTGATAACGTGACACTCCAAATCCATGTCATCCATTGCAGCCAACTCTTAGCAGCCCATTTTCGAATCTGATCCGCCTAAGTATTATATCTAGCTTTCCAACATAAAAAATATTGTGATATTATGTTTCTAGATTTGCCAGAAATTAGGAATGGCCAAGATGTCGATGATGCCAGCCGCACCAGCTCCTGATCCTTCACCTCTGCCAATGTATGGAGCTCCAACCACATCAAGCTACGATCCATCTGGATGGGAGCCAGCTGGTGGACCCTACTCAAGAGTATACCAGGCTGAACCTGCTCAGCAGATGGCCTACTCAGGATATGCACCTCAAACCTCTACCACTTTCAAGCACTAAAAAGGTATATTCTTTCTTAAATTCTTAGCGAAGTCTATTATCTTTTAATTAAACTAATATAAGATAGTGTCCTCTTGCGGCAGATCTAGGTTTCAGATTTACCATGAAGCCTTTTTAAAAATTTACTTTTAAAAGTTCATGCAATGTATTGCCTACCAAAGAAATATATTTTAAATTGTTTTATACATCTATCCTCAAATTACTTGCCACTTTTTATCTATTATTACCAAATACCTAATATTAATAATTAAAAGCATGCGACAAATTATCAATAAATATAAAAAAAAATCTTTAATATTTTCTTTTTTTGTTTCAGATCATGTTTCGACAGTCGACGAAAGAACAAAGCCAAATCAGTGTACTGAATTAACTCTTTGGGTAGGTGAATAAAAAAAAAAAAAAAATCACGAATTGGAAATGCACATACTTGACGACTTTAACATAGGTACAGAATGCACGATTAGTAAACTAACTTATATTTGCATAGGTAAACAAACAAAACTTGGACTGATAATGTCTGGGATAATGTTTCTGTAGACTTTATAATGTAAAAAAAAAAATAATAATAAAGCAGCAATTTCTAAAGAAACTATAATACACTACCAAACTGAATAAATTAAATAAATCACAATTTACCTGAGAGTAAGGACTTAGGTGTTGAACAGATTCGAATGCATAAACTAAAGAGTTTTCTCAGGAAGTCCTTTAGTCCTTCAGTTGACCAGTACTAGTTAATTATTTTTGATCTAGTCGACTAAAAGAAAATTCCTTTTCCTCCTCAGGTAACCAAGTAAGCTGTAACAGAAAACATACATTTTCATTATTTTACTTCCTTTTGATTTGAAATAAAAGTTAAGTGAAATCTAGTCATAAACATAAACAATACTAAAAGCGGAATTGTTCAGTTTAATTATCATAGTTTATTCACAAGTAAACAGAAACATAATCCAAACTAAACTTCAACTACGACATGCGATACTGACCAAGACCAAGACGATACTGAACTGGGACTAACAAAAATTGACTGGGACTAACAACAATTGACTGGGACTAACAACAATTGACTGGGACAACAAAAATTGACTGGGACAAACAAAAATTGACTGGGACTAACAACAATTGACTGGAACAAACAAAAATTGACTGGGACTAACAACAATTGACTGGGACAAACAAAAATTGACTGGGACTAATAAAAATTGACTGGGACTAACAACAATTGACCTAACGGAACCTTACCTATTGACTAACTGAAACTAAAGAGATTTTGACTGAATTGACAGTCAAACAGACTTGAACAACTTCATATATGTTTATGAAATCTGTAATTGGTTTACTATAGAGTTTTTAAGTTGGTTCTACAACAAATCACACCGTGTAGTAACTTAACAAACAATTGACGAAACAAAACCTTAACTATTGACTAACAAAGATAGTTAGACTGAATTGAAAGACAATTGTATTAACAGACTGACAAGAAATGAATCATCTGATATTATCTAACCAAGAACCAATAATAATCCGACCATAAATTAACCAACCTTTTGTCTTATTTCAGGCAAGACTTGATGACTATGAAATACAGACGGACAGCAGATATTGACAACTTGAGATACCAGAACAAGGATTAAGTTAATAATTTAAAACTCAATTTAGAACTTTAATTTAGAGTAAAATAAAATCAGATACCTAATCAAGAAATTAAATATATTAAAAAGGAAAACAAAAATATTATTCTTAATATAATTATATATAAAGAAAATTTTTCTTGATATAATTATAGATTAAGAAAATGTTTAGATAAAAATTTAGATACATTTTTTTAACTCTAGATAAAAGAATAGTTTTTATTATTGAGAAAAAAACAAAAAGAAATGTAATTCTTGATTAAGATTAGTTGTATGAAAATAATTACAAGCTTTACTACTTAATTGACTCTGACAAAGACTAATAACTGACCAAACTCAATCAACGTGTGACAATACATTTTATAAAATTGGAAAGATGTTAATGTGCTTGAGATTTGGTGTTCTTATTACAACTATATTGACAGACTTTTTTGTACTGACTGATTTAATTTATTGTGTTTTAAATTATTTGTAAATAAAAGATGAATTATTATTTAATAATTGTTTGATTTTATTTATTATTGAAAATCCTCTTATTTCACTTCAAGCAAATCATATAAAATGTCAAAGAATAGTGAATTCACCCACAAGTTATCACATGTACATATATAATAAACTGCAGGATTTTCTAAGGTGCTCAAGGCGCCGCACAGCGCACAGCTATCACTGATCCAAGGCAACTCGAGGTCGTGGGTTCGATCCCGGGCTATAATACTCTGAGTTTCAGTTGGACAACCCCTGAGGGGGTTTGGATTCTCATCCCTCACGCTTTGACGCAAGCTTATATAGCTCCCTAATGACCACATCATAATCGCTTCAGTGGTACAATGTACGAATGTATGCTGTGTGAAGTAGCTGGAACTCTCCACCGCAAGGCAAGTAAAATGGGCCTACTGTAAGGCCTGATTGCGAGGTTCGAATAAGTGGTTCGTCCTACCCGTCTAGTAGGAAGTACTAGGTAACTACTACTATTACTACTGCGTAGGACTACCTGACATAAAGTATAATAATTATAAAGTATAATATAAAGTATAATATTATCCTGATAAGGATCTATATCAATTGTTTGTTGCAATCTTCATCATGCATAAAAAACTACTTTTTTTTGTTTACTTTACTAGTTGCTGGGTCTTAAGGAAACTAGTGAAAACGCACTCTTTAGCGATATTTCGACCCCTCCTTGGGTCATTCTCAAGCTGACTGATTAGAAGATCACACTACATTTGAAATGTTAAAAACTTTGAAATAATTATATAAATTAATGAATCGTCTGATTCTCGTCAAAATTCCTGCATATGGATCTGTTAAAATCTAAGAAGGTAGTCAACACTAATCCAATTACTTCGTCAAACTAATTACATAATTAATTAAATGAAAAATTAATTGTTAAATCCAAGTACAATACACCAATTCTATTATCACACTGTTTCTATGGCACTGTACTTTTTTTGGTAGATGCCCATTTTACCACTATTTTGGTTGCCGCCATATTGGATTCAACTTTAAAATTTAAAATTGGAACCCCTATACTGTGATATATATTTGGAAAGGCCTTAAAAAAAAGAAAACATTTGCCACAAACCAGAGCTTATTATTTTTTTTCTGTTTTCAAAATGGTGGCAAGTTGAATTTACAAAATTGACATTTTTGTCGTTTAATTATGGCCAATGAAAAGGTTTTAAGTAAAAAATGCAAGAGTAAATTTGTCTTATTAGGGTAAAAAATGGTTCAATGCTATTTTTTCCCAAATTTTTGTTTTTATTTTTATTTGGTTACGCACGAAGTCATTTTAATAAAAAAAATGTAATAATTTTTTTTGAGATTAAAATAAGATAATTCTACTCTTAATTTTTTTTCTCGTAAAGCCTTATTTTAGCAGTAATCAAGCGTTGAAAATAGCAATTTTGAAATTATCATCAACCGCCATTTTAAAGTTGCAAATGCAATGCATTTAACTTATGAAGAAAGGATATGGAGATAGAGTAAGAAGTTACGAAGACGCTGCTTCTAATATAAATAATGGTAATGCTTGCCGTAGCAACCAAATAATTATAAAAACAAAAATTTGGAAAAAATAGTGTTGAACTTTTATTTTTTACTCTAAAGTAAGGCAAATTTACTCTTGCATATTTTCCCCACTAACCTTTACTTTGGCAGTAATGATACGTCAAAAATGTCAATTTTGACATTTCAATTTGCCCTCATTTTGAAACGGCGAAAGATAAAAAGCTCTGGTACGCGGCATTTTTTTTTTTTTTTTCCAAATA
>KZ652096.1:83710-99120 GCA_001010745.2 Gerris buenoi
GGGGGGGGGGGGGGGGGTTTAGCATAGCACCCTCATTTGCCTCGGGCCTCGGTGGTATGGTTTTTCTGTGCATGTATGCCAAATTTCATTAAAATCGACTCAGTAGTTTAGGCTCCAGCCATCTTCACAGACAGACGCAGACGGCAGACAAAACATTTTTTTTACACCCACTTTTTGGACTCAAGGGACCTCAAAACGAGTAAATCCATCAAATTCAAAAAACGAAGTTTCGTACCATCAAAATACTCCCTCTTTATAGGTTTTAAATCTAATATGTGGGCAAATGTTTTCCGGAGAAACGGGACTTATTATCTTTAAATCCCCTTTTAAAATAAAATATAAAAAAGCCACTGCATCTAAATAAGATCAGAATAATTATTGTAAAGCGTCAAGTCGGGAATACATACAAGAAGAGTTTTGTTTTATTTTATTATTAGTTTTATTTATTATTTTTTCCTTTTAAATTTTACGATAGATATGAGGTATTTATATAATTATTTAATAAATTTTAAATTAATAAACGCTCTCACACTCCTCATTTATATATTTATGTGTGTGTAAGTGTGAATGTATGAACATATAATATAGATGACAATATATATGTAAAACGTGTATGAAACTAAACGGAGAGTGAGCGAGCCATCAGCCCGGGTAGCTCAGTCGGTAGAGCATTAGGCTTTTAACCTAAGGGTCCAGGGTTCAAGTCCCTGTCCGGGCGGTTAATTTTTATACCAATGTTTAAAATGTAGCAGGTAATTGAGTTGTTTAGTAAAGTGGAAGAAGGGCAATTAATAGAGAAGGGAGCAAGTTTGATGCTATAATCACATCCTCTACTTTCAGATGGATCATTTAAGGCCAACCCAATTATGATATAAAGCCGTAATAAAGAAAAGAAAAGTAAAACGTAGTTTGATTGAGTTATTAAAGAAAGGAGTTCCAAAGATTGCTGCTGCCCATATTTAGAGGTAAAATGAATTTCTCGATTTCACCGGAGTATAAAACTTTTTCTGAACATGTACGTCAAATTTAATATAAACATCCATTTATTTTCTTAAGTATAAAACTAATAGGGTGCTATTCTTAAATTAGTAATAATTTAAATTGTTATAATTAAATAGCTGGAAATGGACAATGCCAGAAATATAAATATATATTCCTATATATATAAATATACAACCTTCAACAAAAGTTTATCAATCAATTTAACAAGCTCCTAGTGTACTCCACATAAAAAAACCACAATACTGCTAAAACCAAGTGGTAACAATCAATGTTTTTTATATAATGACACCCTATATAAATGGAGATAGATGATGATTCATAACAAACCCTTGACTTTGACTAATTACAATAAAACTGACAGTATATTTATGAGTTACGTTTCGAAATGAAGTGGAGAAATCTGTGTAAATTATTATATACACCTTCTTAATATACATCCATTTATATTCGTAAGTATAGAATTATTAATAGGGTGTGTATTCTTAAATTAGTAATAATTTAAATTGTCAAATTTAATGTAGATCGGTCAAAAATAAAGAAATGTAAAAAAAAAATGCAAGGCATGTGCATTAGTTAGCAGAGAGTTGAACATAAGTATGCAGAAAAGGTTAATAAATTAGGAAACAACTTACGATAAGGTTGGTATTTCGTAAAAGTATTGTAAGTCATACTACTATCAAAATGAAAAATATTGAAGAAATAGTAAGCACAAATACTTGAACGGAATCAAATTAGATGACTTCAACGCTTTGAATTACTTAATTTGATCATTTTTTACATTGTTTTTGACGCTTTAATCGCAGTAAATTAAGTAAACCGTGAATAATTCGTATTAAGCTAGTCATAAACGCTGAGGTATACTTTTCAGTTACAGGTTTCAGGTAAACCGAAGAGAGTGAGCCACTATAACTGTGCAGTTATCAGTTATTTCACGACTTAAATGGCATATAGGTATAAATCTGTACAGTTAAACCTATCAGGTATACCAATACTCGGATGACTGGCTTTCCAACCGACAACAAGTGATTTAATTCAAAATATAAACAAAATAAACATTTTACTAACTACATAGTTAATTAAAATCATAAAAATATAAAGCGAATTGTGTGCTACTAAAACTAATAATTTGATTGATACGAATACACGATATTGAAGATGTATTGGATTCAATTAAATAATGAACTCACCTCAAATTCAATGAATTTGAACCTTGTTCCAAATTCAAAAGTTGAAAACTCTCGGAAACTTTTTCCGAATTCATATTATAACCTTAAACTAGTATCTTTATACTTATAACGCACAATAAACAAAGATATTATCATTAAAATATCTATTTAGTCGATTTAAACACGTATAAAACATGTTTTTACAAATTTGAAACATAAAATCAAACGATTAACTAAAGAACTCGCTAATTTAAGTGAAATATTTTCGACACGTAATCAAATATGGCCGACATCGACCTTTCTTTTTCGGTAACTAGGAAAAAACAGTGTTGCCTCTTCTGTTTAAACAATTTTAAACTTGAAAAAAAAAAATTAATAAATAAAGAAATGTATTCTATTTGATAGATCTTATTTAAGTAATAATAACCTAAATTAAACAATAACACTAGTAATAATAATAATTGTATATGACAATAACAATCTCAAATGTAAATTATTTCTACGACTTTATCCAAGAAAACTACCTAGTCTAGTAAATAATAAGGAATACTAGAGTCGTGAAAAATTTCAAGGGAATTCTGGATGAATCTATTTGAAAATCTGATCAGATTTTTTTTTAAATACACATCGCTCCACCGTAACAGAGGCGTAAGGCGTAACTGGAAAATTCTGTGAAAAGGTAAACGCGATACTAAAAAAAAAACAGATACTTCGAATGTATCTATCAACGTTGAAATAACGTTATAAATTTAGAATAAGACAATTTTAAGTTTAATTTGTATTAATGCTAAATATTTATAATCAGTTTTTTAGGCTCGAGGCTCAACTGTAAAATTGAATTAAATACAATAATGGCGTTCCATTTCAGAAGCGATATTTAAAAAAATAAAATAAATAAATTCAATAGCATAGACGGATGGGCTTGTACTAAATCAAAGGAATCTTTCTTTATTAGATTATTAGAACATCCGAAACTGGTTTAGGAAAAGAAATTAAAATTGTTTTTTTTTTTTTTTTTGTCTTATTCAAGCGTATTTTTATAATTTTAGATATACCTACATATAGCCTACATTTTTTCTCAGAAAATCAGTCCACTTGTTTGTCGCTCAGAGTTATGATTTCCAAGAATCGTATGCCTACCTTTTTTAATTTCCTTATAAAAATAAAATCATAAAATAATTGGATATATCATACTTGATCAATTAACAGTTTAATATTATTTCTTACTCTAATTTAAATAGAAAAAAAAACTAAACAAAAATATGCTTACAGTAGTACCTCTTGTACCTTGTACCTACTGCATAAAATCGTATCAAGCAACATCAAAATTTATAAACGTGTAGAAATGGGTCGAGAAAGGGTAATAACGACGAAAGTTAAAACTTGCGAATGACTATATTTCGCCCCACTCCGGGGCATAAACGTGCCTGTAACATCATTGTAATTTTTTTTATAAAAACTTGAAATAGTTAAAAAAGGCTATGCATATATAACTTTTACATGAATAATATTAGAAATAAACATAATCTAAAAATAATAGTTAAAAATTTTAGAACCTACCGGTGAATGGAGGTTTCGTACATGTTATAAAACTAAAAATGTCAATATCATCTTAATTTAGATTCGTCTTTTGACGTGTTCTATACATCTCTCCTTTTCAAACTTCGGGTTAAACATAACAAAAGTAACGATTAACAAATAACAATATAACAATTTAAAAGGAATGTAACTAGACTTATCACAGAGAGCTTGAGTAACGTGTTATCAACATTTATCACAGAGAGCTTCTAGATTTGCCTTTATTTTATTTTTTTAATTACTAAGAGCTGTTATTATTTTATTTATTATCTATCATGAGTTTTATAATTTTTGTATGATTATAATTTTATTTAACGGAAAAAACTTTTATATAGNGGGAACTCTACTCAACTAAAGTGTTGTCTCATATTATATCTCAAATTTTCTAGACCTGGATATTATCTTAAGACACAGACTATTCCCTTGGATCTTGTATAATTTTGTATAGCTACCCAGGTAATGACAAATTTGCAATGCAATAGAGGTACCAAACTAAAAGAGTACTTTTTGTTTTTACTCAAGCGTCCCTTTATGATTACCTTGAAAGCTGAGCTGATACAAGATTGCTGTGCGGTGAGAATCTATCTGGAGCCTTGTACATAGAACAGATTAGCCTCTCTTTGCAGCCTTCGTCTAGGAATCCCAGCTGATTGAAAACCTCGTCTAGTTTGACAAGGATGGGGCTGTAGAAAGCATCATGAAATCCTCCTAGTGACAGAACTCCTTTAGCCTTCGTCGTCCCCTCGTACACCTGATATAATGCACAAATAATAATTATTAGTTTTTATATATTGTTACAATAAAATAAACTTTTTAATCATTTATGGAAAGGTTTGTGATATTGCATATAGAAGAGAAGGAATTCTTCAGATCTGACAATTGATAAACTGGATTAAACATGTTTTGCAAAACAATGCTGCATTTTCAGTTCTGACTTCCGATATACTCGTATCTTTCAATAAGTTGAGGGGAGATATTGTATCAATCCCTTTCCCTAATCATTAGCCGTCATTGTTATTATTATTTGGATTATTTAATCTTTGTTTAGATTTAAGTTCCATTTGTTTGTAAGTTGGAACACTGGAGATCGGTAAAGTGCAGGAATCTGCTGTTTTGCGTGCTATTTTGGGTGCGATATAACAACCACTTTATCAGTCAACCGTAGGAAAAAGCAATTTAAATCCCGCTAAAACCCCTAATATACTAAAGAAAGATCCAACATTTTTTAGAAAGGTAATTAAAAGAATTAGTTAATTCTCAAGAATTTGAAAGTGTTCTATCCATCTAACTAATTTAGGCGGTCCAAGTGCAAGTGGTAAAATTGCCGGTCTAATTTAAGCTATTATAGTTTATAAACATGATAAACAACTTAAAAGGTGAAATTGCAAATAATACAGTTATCACTCTGTTTTACATTAACTATTGTAGTTTTTTTCACATGATAACCAACAGGCGGTGAAACTGTGTTGGTATACTAACTAGTAATACAATAATTATGTCTGTCTCTTTTAAACAGGCTGTGAAATTGCAAGTAATACATATCTGACAGTTATTGTAGTTTATTTTACAATAATTTGAAAACATTTGCTCTGTGAGTTTTTAATTAATAATAATAGTTACTTTTCGGACTTTCTCTGTATAGTAGTAGGTAGTAGATGCAGGAAAATACTAAATTGTGGATAGTTGGATGTTTCTATTTAAAGGAATTAAACTGGAGACAAATGAATAAGGCTAAATGGGTTTCCTTGGAAAAACTTGGTAGTACGGTGAATAAAAAAATAAAATATATAAANAATGTATTATGAAACATTATAAATTTAATTAATTATCCTCGTTATTTATTACGAACAATATACAGATAAGAGATTTGATTTTAGATTCTCAAACTATTAAAAGAGTATGATTGTCTAGGAGTCTAGGTGGTTAAAGCTTAAAGATTAGTCTATGTATCTAGTATGTAATCATACCTATGCCACTCTGTTACACCTGTAATCTGTCCCTTTCTGTGAACGAAAGTTGTTATTAAACGCTTCAACGCTTCTTTTTAATTGCACCGGAGGTTTTTTCAACCTTATAGGCTTTTATTTTAATAAATAGAATTTCTCTACAAAATACCTTTCAGTTTCACTTTCATCTCACAATGTGAAAAATAACACAATTTGTTATTTGCTATTTGTTAAAATAAAATGATGTAATTAAGCAACAAATACTCTGTCATTTAGTGTGGCACATGGCTCCCTCATGTTCTATTTCGTAGGTATACTTAATGCTTTAATGATTTTAAGTCAAATTTATTTTATTAACTCTCCAAATTCCAATTAAAAATACACTTTTATTTATTTATTTACATTGCTTCCGAGCTTACCGAAGGTAACGAAAGCTGTGTTATGTGTAGTCGTTCTATCTAAAGGACGAAAAATGTCTAGATCTCCGATTTCAAAGATTCCAAGACAGAAATCCGTTTTAGGGATATCAGAGAACATTTTTGGTTCCGTGTTTGTCGGTTCAAATTTGAATTAAAGTACAGGTAGATCAAACGTCACAGGTGTGAGGCAAGACACTCAAGGTAACGAAATCATTGTTGATCATTCAGAACTAATTATAACACCGTAAAAAAGTAAAGCATAAGATTGCAAACAGACACTGAATCAAAATTAAAGTAGGAGCTAATTAGAGCAAGAAACTGTTATTACTGATCATGCGACTACTGTTAACTAGTATTTTACTAAGGGAAAGTCCACTAACTTCAACTATTTCCTTAAGATAAAACGATTAACAGATGATTTATATTCATACCACCGATTATTATAAATAAAAATCAACACACAATGAATGATTGCTATGGATCATTTAACCATTACGTATGCGTTTTATACGAGAAATCAAGTAAAACAAGAAAATAACTCGTGTATACTCGCAAAGCGTTTAACTCGTGAGATATTTGTTTATAACATATTATTATAAATAAATCTTTATCCTATCAACATATTAAATCTACAATCATTTTTCATCAACATTAAACTTAGCTGGTGAACATCACAACATAAAATACATCGTTCCACTTATTATAAGATACATTTTAAGAAACTCATTAAATTGTGTGTTCCCTAAAAATTTTCATTTTTGTCAGAAATTATACTATCAATATACTAAACTATTCTAATGCAAGAAACAAATAAAAAAAAAAGAATGTCTAGGAGTGCACCAAGTAAAACTTAATAATTTGTTTTTCCTAAATAAACTTTTTTTTAGTTAACTGTTAATGTTTAAAGGCCGGTCCAGACGCTACGTTTAGCACTACCTTTTATCTACAAAGTTCAACACGTTGCAGATAAAACGATGCGTGTAGATAGGAAAAGTGCGCAGTTTTGAATGGCGCGAAGACTGTTACAGCGATAACTGAGCTAGAGAGCATAGATAATAGATAATCCTTGAACTACGCTGACTTGTCCGCACAGTCAGCGTATGTAGACGGTAACTCCGTTATCCGATTANATTTTGAATGGCGCGAAGACGGTACAGTTGCAGCGATAACTGAGCTAGAGAGCATAGATAATAGATAATCCTTGAACTGTGCGGACAAGTCAGCGTATGTAGACGGTAAGCATTTTTTGTTTAAGGGGGAAAGAAACATATCGGTAGAATCTAAGATTTCGTGTCATCCGTGTTCGAACTATCGTGTTATACATAAACCTGTTTTGATTCTAAATAGACTGATTCGCTTGAAAATAAATATGTACATATCTTCTTTTGAGAAACTGATACTTCACCTAATACATTATACATACAAAACACATTATAATTTAAGATTGGTCGAATGATTGACATAGAATATCTTCTATTTTCTCCTAATATATAATAAACATATATATATTTTATTAACCTTGTCTATATAGGTTAATAAAATCCTCCAATTTCTCATAATAAAAAAGATAAAAATTATAATCAGAGAGATAAAAATAATAAGAAGCATAAAAGAAAAAAATAAATAACAAACTTAATCTTTATAAATATTTATAGATAAATGCATAAACAGTTGGCATACTGTTAAGTAAAATACATTACTTACTTAGTTTGAATTTAAGCATCATATACTTTCACTCTATTCACGGTCGCATATTTCGCATATATACTTGCAGTGATATACATTAATACATTTCTATTAAGGTTAATTATACTAGCTATTTTAATAGTTGATTATAGTAATTTATGTAAGACGAATAAATCTAGATGTGTGTCAATCAAGCTTTCTAACTACATTTCCTTAAAATTAACTTATAAAAACATAAAATCCCGATAAATAAAAATAGTTTTATAAATTAGGTAATGTATTATTGTTTATAATTAGGTAAGGTAATTTTTGGTAAACCTATTTTTATATTGCTATTCGTATTTGTGAAAACGATTTTCCGAGATGACGCCCATAGTTCCTCTCTTAGAACTTATACAGGGTTTTTTTATACGTTCATTTTTAAGCATCAATAAACAACTATGACTAATATTAAAACTCTCCGATTTATTTAAGCAATTTTTTCATTGATTTCGATTACTGAACTATTAAGCGTTGGCCATACTATTCCAAGGAGAACAGATAAATGATAGGAGGAAAATCTATATATAATATTGTCATGTTTGGTGGATATCCGTACTGCTTTGATCGATTACGTATAATTTAGTTTAGATGATTGTTTGCAGCTTATTATGCATATATTTTACTTTCGAACTTATCGAAGGAAACGGAAGCTATTTGATCGTTCTGAAGAACGAAACATTTTATTGTCTCTGACTTCAAACATTTCAAACAGAAATCCGTTTCAGACATCGTTCAGGGGAATATTTTTTGTTCCGTGTCTGTCTGTTGAACTGTTGTCGTTCAATTTTCGCAAACCCACATATCTTAAAACCATTCGTCATAAATTTGGATAATAGGTCATAATTAGCCCATTTTTGGTCTCATATTAGTTAATTAACCTTCTGCGTCCATTTGTTTCTCTCCTACACGCGCACAAACATATATTTTTTTACACCTATATCTTAAAATGTACTTTTCTGATTTTTAAAAGATTAGTATGGTTTGTCGATAGTAGCCAGCATATAGACCTAGATTAATTTCAACACCCTATGCACATTAAGTATTGCTAATTTGATACTTTAATTCGCGTAAGAGACCAAACCAATTTTGACAGACTTAAAAAAAAGGGGGGGACACAATTAAATAAATTAGTCAATAGCGGGAGATAAAAACCAATAAAGTACGTGATAGGATGCGAGAAAGCTATGTGCCACACTAATTGGAAGACTATTTTTATAAATATTTATATATACATATCTCTCTCTCTTTCTCTCTCTTCCTCTTCTCAGTCCCTCATTCTCTCACTCTCTCTCATTCTCTCACTCTCTCTTTTATTCTCTTACTCTCTCTGTCCCTCTCTCTAACTCTCTCCAATCATAACACAAGGTAGAACCTCAGATGAGAATCCAGTAGGTTTCAACCCACTGGACAAAGAGGCGCATTGCGCATTTACGATTAAAATCACCAATCAATGTCTATGAGATTGTCTTCATACCTTCATTTAATGATTCAAGGGTCGGGACCTGTTAAACTTATCAGACCATTCATGAAAAAAAAGAAGTTCGTCTTGTTATCATTCATATCAAATGTTATTCATTTTTACACGCATAGAACCTTACTTTTTTTAGTCATATTAACATTTTTAAAAATACAACATAAATCTATATTCCTTGACTATCTATATTCCTATGCTATAATTCATTGACTTATAATCATCAACGCTTCCATTGTTTTAATAATATTAACGATTTTGATCATCAATGCATTACTAAAATATACGAAGAGTCAGCAGAATATCCTTGTTACGATTTGTATAATTATTCTTTTAAAGAGAATAGTAGTAATAAAATTCTAAGAATAAAAGTTAATTTTTCTTTTTATCACTCTTTCCTTCCATATTGACTTTGTAGGTTAACTGAATGTATGTAGAGCGTTGTTTGTTTTTAATATTAACACATTATGGTCGGTATTCATTATTCATTAGGTGCAAAAGTCTAGATGGATCTCGTTTTTCTTTTAATATTCATTTTAGGCACGACAGTGAAAGGTGTTACAAATTATTAAAATGCTTTCTAGTCTTCAAAGACGAAAGAGAAAAAACAACAAAACTTATTAAAGATGTTAATAAGAAAAAATAAAAGTTAAAACGAAAGTAATGAAAAGTAAACATTTTTAAAATAGTCTATACCAATTATTTAGTGTGATACATTTCTCGTATCCTATGATGAACTTTATTTGCGTTATGCTTTTACAATCTATTAGCATATTTTATATAGTGTATATTGTAAACAATCTAGTACTTCTTTAGATTGTTACTCCCCTCTGTTTTTTCATGAGGGGAGTAACAATCTGAAGAAGTGGCAGCAATCTCTACACTGTTACTGTTTTAACTAATGTCTGTTTACATGATCCTTTTGAGTTGGTATTTGAAAATATTTGGATCCGATATTGGAGCAGATCGAGTCAATGAGTAAAGTTATCGATCTCCCGTCCTGTATAAAAGTAATGTTTAGTTGATCAGAACTTGAAAAGGCAGAAGTAATAAGAGAAATCGGTAGTTATTAGTAGCAATAGACAATAATGGATCAGATAAAGGAAATGAAAACAATGTGATACGGGTACAGAAAGGTAGATAAACATGACGGTCCAGATAAGGTTGATAAAATCCTTCAAATCCTTCTGTTTAATAACAACATAAAAATTACAGTCTGTGCCAAACGAGAGTTAGTGCGTTGACAGCGCGGGAAATCGAGTGACACACAGATTGTCCAACCTCTGAGGTTAAGGATGCTTGAGGGAAAAAATAGAGCCACTTCATTTACCTTCTTATATAAGGTTATCCAAAGAGCAAATCTTGAGCTCTCATTGGCTCTCCACCCCATTTGCTCGTTTTTCCCGCGCTGTCAACGCACTCTCAACTGCACTGTCAACAACTCTCGTTTGGCACAGACTGTAACTGTGCATTCCTCTCTACACTGGGGCAAAGGTGGGCTTCAGTCTGCCAACAACCTAGTCAGGTATAGACTACAAGACTCTGAGAAATAGAGAAGGAATATATTATGTCCGACATAGGGAGAGTGTCAGAGGATCGACTTTCATCTGGTTGGTGTCCTAAAAACAATTTATTACACACTTTTAAAATTAAGGTCATTGCGCACAAAATGAGAAGCTTTTAATGATTTTTATTATTATGCACATTTATATCATTATTATTCTTTCTAGGTTTTAAAACGTATACATTGCACATATCATCATCCTAATACCACGAAGAAAAAAATAAAAATACAAACATCATTATGAACTCAATATATAAGACAATATTCTGTATAAAATGTGAAAACTGACTGAAGATCTTTATAAGTTGTTCAACCTAGGTTCCCTCTTTCCATTCTATGTCACTTGCAGAGTAGAAACGATGGACTTGTCAAGCAGATCGGATGCAAGAGGTAGAAAACGAAAGGAAATAATGGGCAGAAGTAAGGCAAGAAGATGAACTCGTGATTTGGACCTTGAGATGTTCACTGCAGACGTACTACTCTACGTCACTTCAGCAATCAGAGCATGATAAGTTTATACCTGCTACACAGATCATGGCTCTTTGTATTGTTCGAGAAACTTTTCATTTTTTTCCATTTTCGATCACAGAAACAAAAGATTTGGATTTCATATACACTCAATAAAAATAAATTACATTGTGTACAAATAAAAATGCAATTGGTGTCATCCAATTACTGTGGGATATAGCTTCATCGCGTCCTATTTCTTAGGCTTTTACAACCTATTATTATCGAATTTTACACCCCCGTTGTATGAATCTTTCAAAGTTGTTTTGGCCTCTAAACACGAATAGAAGTATCAATTTAGCAAATTTTAAAAAACGTAGACGGNCTTCTTTAGATTGTTACACCCCTCTGTTTTTTATGTAATGACTTTGACTAAATAATAGTAAAAAAAAGTTATGTTTAGTCTAATGCACTTTGGAACAAAGGACACACTTCTGTTTTTATAGGGGAGTAACAGTCTAAAGAAGAACATTCCTTACACCTTCTTTAGATTGTTACTTCCCTCTATTTTTTTCATCAGGGGAGTAACAATCTAAAGAAGTGCAAATCTCTACACTGTTACTGTTTTAACTAATGTCTGTTTACATGGCCCATTTGAGTTGGTATTTTGAAATTTTTGGAGCCGATTTAGAGCAGATCGAGTCAATGATTAAAGTTATCGACCTCAAGTCCTGTAAAAAATGGAATGTTTAGTAAATCTAGGAGTTGAAAAGGCAGAAGTAATAAGAGCAATCGGCAGTAATTAGTAGCAATAGACAATAATGCGGATCAGATAAAGGAAATGAAAACAATGTGATACGGGTACAGAACAGTAGATAAACATGACGGTCCAGATAAGGTTGATAAAATCCTTCAAATCCTTCTGTTTAATAACAACATAAAAATTACAGTCTGTGCCAAACGAGAGTTAGTGCGTTGACAGCGCGGGAAATCGAGTGACACACAGATTGTCCAACCTCTGAGGTTAAGGATGCTTGAGGGAAAAAATAGAGCCACTTCATTTACCTTCTTATATAAGGTTATCCAAAGAGCAAATCTTGAGCTCTCATTGGCTCTCCACCCCATTTGCTCGTTTTTCCCGCGCTGTCAACGCACTCTCAACTGCACTGTCAACAACTCTCGTTTGGCACAGACTGTAACTGTGCATTCCTCTCTACACTGGGGCAAAGGTGGGCTTCAGTCTGCCAACAACCTAGTCAGGTATAGACTACAAGACTCTGAGAAATAGAGAAGGAATATATTATGTCCGACATAGGGAGAGTGTCAGAGGATCGACTTTCATCTGGTTGGTGTCCTTTAAACAATTTATTACACACTTTTAAAATTAAGGTCATTGCGCACAAAATGAGAAGCTTTTAATGATTTTTATTATTATGCACATTTATATCATTATTATTCTTTCTAGGTTTTAAAACGTATACATTGCACATATCATCATCCTAATACCACGAAGAAAAAAATAAAAATACAAACATCATTATGAACTCAATATATAAGACAATATTCTGTATAAAATGTGAAAACTGACTGAAGATCTTTATAAGTTGTTCAACCTAGGTTCCCTCTTTCCATTCTATGTCACTTGCAGAGTAGAAACGATGGACTTGTCAAGCAGATCGGATGCAAGAGGTAGAAAACGAAAGGAAATAATGGGCAGAAGTAAGGCAAGAAGATGAACTCGTGATTTGGACCTTGAGATGTTCACTGCAGACGTACTACTCTACGTCACTTCAGCAATCAGAGCATGATAAGTTTATACCTGCTACACAGATCATGGCTCTTTGTATTGTTCGAGAAACTTTTCATTTTTTTCCATTTTCGATCACAGAAACAAAAGATTTGGATTTCATATACACTCAATAAAAATAAATTACATTGTGTACAAATAAAAATGCAATTGGTGTCATCCAATTACTGTGGGATATAGCTTCATCGCGTCCTATTTCTTAGGCTTTTACAACCTATTATTATCGAATTTTACACCCCCGTTGTATGAATCTTTCAAAGTTGTTTTGGCCTCTAAACACGAATAGAAGTATCAATTTAGCAAATTTTAAAAAACGTAGACGGTTGAAATTGATCTGGGGCTATCTGCGGGCTACTTTCGACAAACTGTCCAAATTTAATAAAAATCAGACGAGTCCTTTTGAAGATATGGGTTTAAATAATTGTTTGTGGGCATGTGGAAAAGAAACAAATGGATGCAGAAGGTTGAAACTTATATATAAGAGCCCAACAATGGTCTAAACGAATAGAAGTACCTATCAATTAAGCAAAATTTAAAAAGCGTATACGGATAAAATTAATCTGGAGCTATCTGCGAGCTACTTTCGACAAACCATCCAAATTTAATAAAAATCAGACGATTCCTTTTGAAGATGTAGGTGTAAATAAATTTTTGTGGGCATGTGGAAAAGAAACAAATGGATGCAGAACCTTATATAATGTTAAAACTTATATAAAAGACTTATATAAATTCGGATGTTGAAACTTATATAAGATACAAACATAATGGTCTAGTTAAAACCTTCAAATTTAGGAGTAGTTTTTAATACGTTGGTTAACAAAAAATGGGGGACAACAGATCGACAGATTGACAAAGAACCACAAATGTTTCCTGATGTCCGAAAATGATTTCTGTCCTTGAATTTAGGGAAATCGTAAAAATAAAACATATTCATTCATTCTTCAAAATGGGTACTTCTTTAGATTGTTACTCCCCTATGTCGTTTTAGAATATAAATCACTTTATCAAAATAACTATTAAGACAAAGTGATGTTTAGTCTAATGTACTTTGGGACAAAGGAATATCTCACTTCTGTTTTTATGAGGGGAAGGGGAGTAACAGTCTGAAGAAGAACATCCCGTATACCTTCTTTAAATTGTTACTCCCCTCTGTTTTTTATGTAAGGGGAGTAACAATCTAAAGAAGAACCTCAAAACGATCACATAACATCCACTAACTTATGTATGCTCGCGAGAGCAAAAGTTTTAGCTTAATAGAAAGTAAATAAATTCTTTGTTTACTTTAATTTTTCTTTACTTTATTTTTTGTTTTGTTTTGGAATTCATTATGCTTGACGGTTGTGGAGAGGGTGATAAAATAATTAATTTTCTTCATACGTTAAAGAATTGTTCAATTTTTAATACAGGTGAAAGTGGACAATGCTAATAAAATAAAATGTTAATGAAAAAAGAATGCTAAGATGTAACAGACCATGAACTAGTATGAATTATTTTCTGATTTTTTTTTTCTTTTTTATCACGTACCACGTACATTATAAGTCTAGCTTTTTTTTTTAACAAGTTAATAATACAACAAAATCGTCACTATATAAACAATATAACCAATTCGTCTATATGTACATAATATATTCATTAATTAAAAAACAAAATTTAATATAAATTACACATTAAATAAAACATTCTTAATTTAATTTTTTAGGTTTTGGTAGTATTTCATACTTCGGAAATTTTAAATATTAATTTAAATCAAATTATAATCATTATTAACACTGGGAGACAGACAGAGAAAAATATACACTATAAAAATATAGCACCGGTATATGAACCACGGGCCTTCCGCATTTCCAGTGCAGACGCTCTTTCCAACTAAGCTACGCGGGAGAATGATTTTTCTCTGCCAAAACCGATAACTATTCCCCAAATCCAAGCTTTCAATATTCATACACATTTAGCAAGTCAATTTATGTTATGACATTAGTGCTAAACCGAGAATTAACGCTTATGATTATAAAGTACTCAATTAGTACCTGTACCTTGTACTGTATACTACGGAAATTTTAAATATTAATTTAAATCAAATTATAATCATTATTAACACTGGGAGACAGACAGAGAAAAATATACACTATAAAAATATAGCACCGGTATATGAACCACGGGCCTTCCGCATTTCCAGTGCAGACGCTCTTTCCAACTAAGCTACGCGGGAGAATGATTTTTCTCTGCCAAAACCGATAACTATTCCCCAAATCCAAGCTTTCAATATTCATACACATTTAGCA
>KZ652096.1:105898-131201 GCA_001010745.2 Gerris buenoi
AAAAACCCGATGAAATTCTATTAATTAGTTTAAAAGTTATAAGTGAATATAATTATTTATTAGTGCGATAATTATGATGACGTCAAAGTTTGTTTACATCAGTCAAAATACCGCCAAAATTCAAATAATTAAATAAAATTAATAAAAATAATGAATACATTAAAAAAAAAAAAATCTGTTAGTTCAAAACGGTCACCCGTCCAAGAACTGACCTCCCCCAATGGCCTCCTAATAGAGGAAAAGTTCCGAGGTACCCTATGCCCGTTTTTTTTTATTGAAATAGTCTCAATTCTCCAATTTGTGGGCTATTTCCAAGGAAACTAGATTTTTACCCGGGAAAGCAATTATATGCTCCATATTTACGATTATATTGACCCGCAATAATTATAGAGGGATTTATAAGCGTATTAATTTTTAATTTCATATTGAATAAGCAGAAAGGTATAATTCAAAGAGAAAGGTATAATTCCTTGGATTTATACATTTGGAGAAGGAATTATATTTTTTTATTTTTTAAAAAAAGTGGAATAAAGGAATAAAAATGTATATGACATACATGATTATAAAAAAGTAAACATAAAAAAAATTAGGTCGGTATTCAGAACATTCAAAGGACTTGTTTTAAAATGACCATTCGTATTATAAATCATGACTAATTTAGGTAAAAGAGAAATGAAAGAAATATACATCGCAAGAAGAACGAAAGGCTAAAGGAGGAGAAAGTGGAAGAAGGAAGTTGATGGTTTAAAATGAAGTTCTAAACGGGAGATAAAAAGACTTGGATGGAAGAGAAAGGAAAAGGCCGAGATACAGGTGTGTCTCTTATTGAAACAAACTGGATAAAGGTTGATAAACCAGACTAGAGAAACATAGAAACAGAGACAATCTAGGAATTGAGATAAAATAAATATACAGAAACTAAATGGAATTGATAAGTTTTAACGAAGCAGTGTTAATAGTTCTCCTTAGATCAAATGAAATGTCAAAGCTTTCTAATGCTTTTGATATTAGCATAAAGGCGGAGATGCACATGCCTATAGCTTGAACAAAATCATGCCAGCTACTTGCACGTGGTTATGTTAAATGGCATGCCTGCAGCTAGCTATGCAAATAAAAACGTAATAAAAAATACTTAGTATGCCAGTTATTGGCAAAAACCCTCTTTTGGCATGACCCTCTTTGACATCAAGCTACTTTGAATTTGAAGACATGTGTATCTCCGCCTTTAGAGTTATCATAGTGTAAGATATCAATTCTTTCGTTGAAGTGTGGGTCGGTAAGGGTAAAAGAATTTGTTAAAAAACATTCATCTTAATCGGCTATATTTCCCCATATTTATATTTCGTTTTTTATCAAATTCTTTTACCCTTACCGACCCACACTTCAACGAACTAGATACAAAAAGGGACAAATCAACAATCTACGTATAAAGATACGTATAAAGATCAATTTCAATTAATTTAAAATCTACGTATAAAGATAAAATTTAAATCTACGTATAAGATCAATTCTTGGATCTTACAACCATAATTTTCACCGAACCTTTTGAACTAACTCAATAATTTTAACTCCTAAAATTGGAGGCGCTATCATCCTCATAAAATAAAATAGACGTCCATTTGTACGATATTGTTTTCTTTACCTAATGGTACTTCTTTAGATTGTTACTCCTCTAAGTTGTTTTAGAATATAAGTGGCTTTTGACTAAATAACTATTAAGACAAATGGACGATTTCTCCAATGTACTTTGGGACAAAGGAATATTACACTTCTGTTTCATAAGGGGAGTAACAATCTAAAAAAGTGCCTACCTAATGTTTGCCAAATGATTATTTTATTTTTTCTTTCATGTTTATTTATGTAAGCAACATAAGTGACCGGTATCCATCCTACTCTCTGGACTACCATTGTAGGGAGCAATTTCCAATCAAACATGTGTAAAACTTTAAATGGAAATAGAGGCACTTCCTCAACAAATATTCACGGGGGTTCATTGGTGGGTCCCTAACTATCCACTAATTCTGAGCAAAAATCAATTCGTTACACCTTAAGAAATTGATTGAGGGAGTTTGATGCGCAGTAGTACTGTAAATCCAATGTCAATGACATTCACACGGGACCATATCAATTGTGGAAATTAAGCTTGTGGGTAGGATTCGTGGATATACTCAGACTGACAGACGGACAGACACGAAACTAAATTGTTCAGGAAAGTTTATACAACATCAAATACGAGTGAAAATGTTGATGTGATATTAGAGGGGGGAAAAAAAGTTCACCCCCTAAAACTGAACACAATGCTTCCGCTACCTCGCAAGACTCAGAAGCAAAATTAAAAAAAAATCCGCGAAAACGGTTAAGATGAATGAAGTTTTCAAATTTTAGTTCCTTTAAATATCTACCAATGCAACCTATAAAAGATGACATTCACAACCCATCAAAATCTGGTTTCAGAGGTCAAAACAATTCAATGTCAACAACCTCCTTAGATCCAACAACCTCCACTTACATTGTTATTTTTTTCTGATTTTTCTCAATGGGAATGTTTAATAATAAATTAATGAGATTTAAATTCTCTAACATTGTGTAAATAAGAAAGTTGTTCGGACGTTTTTTTTTTTAATTTTAGTAATTAAGTATTTTTTTGACAACTAAAAATTATCCAGCTTATCAAACAGGAATTTCAAAAGGCCCCCAAAAAAACCAATTTCAAGTTCAATGATTCTAAACCGGTCACGTCCGAAGCCGTTTTATTCTTCATCTGGGTCATTGGATCAAATGGAATAAGATCCAATTTCACTTACACAGTGGATAATCAAGTTTCCAGAAAGGAACTTGGTCAACAACTCTACTTTGACCGCTGTATGTATAAGGTACAATCGAAGATAATGTTACACTTTTATGAACAAAAAGAAAAACCGAGGAATTCCTTGTACAACA
This sequence comes from Gerris buenoi, assembly GCA_001010745.2. NCBI lineage: Eukaryota > Metazoa > Arthropoda > Insecta > Hemiptera > Gerridae > Gerris > Gerris buenoi. The sequence continues at coordinate 108,839 of KZ652096.1, forward strand.
TCCTGATTCACTTTTGCTTTATTTAGTCCCGCCATTAATGCATTTTTTTTTTTTTCTTTATAATTTATTATTTCTTTCTTTGTATGCCCGGAAGAAAAATATTAGGTCAATAATAGAAATCATTTTAAGATACATTTCTAAAGCCTTGTATACAAATTACAATAAAAAAGATAATAGGATTTATCAGTAAACTTCCCGATTATAGTACAATTACTTAAAAAAATAAAAAATAAAAATGTTAGTAAAATCACTTCTACAGTCATTAAATGTGTAATAAATACAATACAAAACAATCGGGTATGGGGCATCTCGGAACTTTTCCTTACTCAGAAGGCCACTAAAGTGGCCTCACAAGTAGGGCCATTGTTGGTCCCATATGAGTTTGAACCACCTGCTCCAATTTTTTCCTTTTCATAACGCGCACAAACATACAATTATTTACATCTATATCTTTAAAAGGTTTGTCAAAATTAGCCTACAGATGAAGCAGAATATGTAAAATGCTACTTTTTTTTACATAATAATATATATTTCTTATACAAGGAAGTAATAACACCAATAAACACAATTGCGTATAAATACTCCGTCGATTAGTGTGGGACATAGCTTCCTCACATTCTATTTTGTAAACATTAAGCCTAATGTGGTTTGAGTTGCTCCGCACACGGAGCAACTCAAAACCAACTCAATTGGAAACTCCAGTCATTTTTGAGTTGACAGAAAGCAAACCCAGTTGACTATGAGTTTCAACCTGTGCATAATTGAATGGGACACCGCACACGGAGCAACTCATTACAAACTGGGTTTGCTTTCTGTCAACTCAAAAATGACTGGAGTTTCCAATTGAGTTGGTTTTGAGTTGCTCCGTGTGCGGACGGCCTTAGTGTTTGATTGTAAAGATAAATAACTAGTCATCTCAAATGGAATGGCCTCTACACACCAGTAAATGTTTTCATCAGTCAGCTGCAGTCTNGTATTAAATGTATGTTTGTGCGCATGTGGAAGAGAAACAAATGGTCGTGGTCGTATAGAAGGTTTAAACTTATTTGAGAACAACAATGGGCTAATTATGACCCACCATCTAAATTTCAATTTCAATAAATCGAGATGAATAATGATCCCTGATGAGTGAAACGGATTCTGTCTTTGAATTATTTAAATCGGAGACCTAAAAAATTTTAGTTCTTTGGAACAACCAGAACGATTCCGTTACGCGTTGGGAGCAAAAAATAAAAATGTAGTCGAAACAATTTAAGATTTGTAACAGCCATTTCACTTCAGTGGAAGATCATAAATTAAGCGGCCACAATTTCGATTTATAATATAAATATCATAGATTTTCAAATTTAAAATAAATAAAACAACCCTTTTACCATACCTAGTCTTTAAATTGTCAATATTTAATATGTGTTATGTTCTACTCCTCTTTCACTATCTCTCATGTCACTCTCGAAGTGGGGCATCTAGAATCTAGAACCATCTCTACAATCAGATTTTTGGGAACGCATTAATCTTGACAGACAAAATATATAACACGGGCGATCTTTTAACAATCTTCCAATTTCACCAGCCTAATTTCATCTAGGACCAGTTTCTTCTAGATCTATCGCTAAATAGAAAGTTGTTTTTTAAACAATCAAATAGATTAAAAAAAATTCAAATAGATCCCAAATAGTATCTTTGACCAACCTCCATCTATCAATGTATACAAAGTGTTTCTAATGAGGACCCTGAAAGATGGGAACAAGGTTAGTGGAAAGGAACTAAGAATAAATCTAGCCCATGTTAATGTTTTAACATAAATCTAGATACATCTTTTTTTAAAAAAGAACTGTCATATTTCTCAGATTTCTGGTTTTCTTAAATTTATTTATTTCTAAATATTAAATTAATTATGAATACGCCATTTTCTAAATCTTTCATCTTAGTGTCATAGTAAAATGAAATGTTGAAAAAAACATGTCCGAAAATTTTATTCACATTAAAAAAAATTTTATTCGACTCTCTCTCCTATTATTGATATATGAAAATATTAATTTTGTCAGGCCCAAGTCTCCAAAGAACTACTTTGGCGCGGATTATTATCATTCAAATCTCTCCATTTTTAAATCAGATAAAAATTTCGACTTTTTTAAAAAATCAAAAAGATTTAAATATAATATCTATTCGTGATTTGTAAAAAATAAAAAAACTTTAATCATTAAAATTTTATACTGAATAAGTTTTTGAAATGCTGATGTTAAACTAAGTCAAACTTCATAATTTGGTATTTATTAATTTGATTTATATTCATTATGAATAAATTAAACTTAAAATTATAATTAAAATGAAAAACATGCTCCGTTTAATGCTACTTTCACCTTTAGACTATAATGAACCCACTAAATCAGCTTTATCCTTTAATAACTAAAGATAACAGTGTAACCAAAATACATATCCCATCTATCATTCTTATTTAAGCCAATTTATTACTCTTCCTTTTTTTCTGGACCAGAACAAAAGGACGAACTATTGTTTCATATAGTGTTTTATTTCCATATATGATTATTTTGTGTTTTGTTAAACGAGATAGAAAATATTAAAAGCGTGTTTTAACAATTTGACAATTAGTATTATTGTTTAGGAAAAAACATAAAAAAAAACAATTGCCAAAAAATATAATTAATACCTGTTTTCTTTTAGCTTTTATTACTCTGATTTCCTATTAGAACTACTAATGCACGCAATGTCCATGTATATTATTTTTTTTCTCCAGATAATAACTTGCAAACATTAAATATATTTTGGGGTAGATAAAAGGATAATTAGTCCGAATTAAAACTATAAACCATAAAGATTAGATAAGAGTTAAGATTATTTTCTGTGCTATAGATTGAATCTAGTCAATTAAAACACTAAATTGTGCTATTTTTTTTATTAAACAATGTTAGAAATTACAACTTTGGTGTAGGTATAAAGCCATTATTTTATGACTCGTATAATGATTGATTAGTAGAACTAATTCCTCATTAGTTCTAGATAGTTAATGACTAATGAGATCATAGGCTTGTTTTAATGCTAAAAACTAGAAAGATTTAATGATTTGTTATTGTCTATAAACATCTATTATTTATGATCTAAACATATATTATGCTAAGATATCGCAAGCTTGATGTTTATCTACTTCATTACACAGCTGATCAAACTAAGTTCACATTAAGGTTATGAGCGAGACGTGAGCTATGGTGTAAAGTTATTCTTTATAACTGATGTTTGTTTACACTTTACTTGGCAGTAATTAAAAATATTTGGAAAAAAAAATCTTGAGTTGGTAATATTGAAAATATTTGGAATCAGTTCTGACGTCATTTGAAAACAGCTGATTTTGATACGTGATAATTATGATGGCTGTGGAAGAAGGTTATATATGTATGGTGATTGTGTCAGGTTACCCAGGAGAAAGAAAAAAAAATGCGCATGCCCGAATACAATCTCAATACAGTAAGGTGTTTGTTTAGATGTAACTTCAATACAATACAGTAACGACCTTGAGATAAACTAGATTAAGTGCGTTTACATGGAGATATACTGTATTCAGATATTTCTGTCTGACATATATAGAATGCAATAAATGTCAGATGTAAACGCACCTTTAGAAATTATAACAGATTAATAAAAATAAAAATAAAGTTTAAATACCTTTATATTATTATTTATATTTGGAGACACGTTAAGTGAGTCTTGATATCTAGTAGGAGCTGGGTACGTTCTTCTAGTGGAGTAGGTTGGCTGGTAAGATTCATCGTGTTCTATACCCCACGATTCTAATTCCACGTTGTTTGGTGGATCTCCCATCCTATGCCATCCAGGAGGCGGATGGTCGAGATACTCAGGAACGTCATGATAACTCGGAGATACTACTGGTACTGGAACGTGGTGATGATGATGGGCCACCTAAACACAGCAATGGATGTTAAAATAAAATGGATAAATATTAATGTACTTGATCAAATATAAAGAATTAAAACAAACTGTCTCTCCACTTGAAGTGAGTGGCTCTACTTCCACTTGACTTCAAGTGGAGAGACAGTTTGTTTTAATTCTTTAAGATGACCTCCATACACGCTCCCATATGCAACGAGATCAAATATAATAAACATTCATATAAAGAAGATGGTGTTAATGATGGTACATGGTGTTAATAACAAAGTTTTACTTCAATAAGCAGATGCTTTTTTTACAAGGCAATTGATCTTTGTGGTGTCTACTCGAAACAACACCTAATTTCGATATTGCTTCTACACCACGGGGAATGCATTGACTAGCAGTTGGGGAGACAAGAGGTTTTACTTGTTGTTGATGTGGCAAAGTACTTTTTGAATTGTTAGTTCCCATTGTTTTTGCTAAATAAGTTTTAGTACATTGACAGCATGACAAAGTAAAAAAATTGGGTGGGTGGGTAGCCAATGAGAACACCGAATTACAAAATTCTGAGCTCTTACTGGCTCCAATATTAGTTACGAAGTAGAGTTCACTTATATTGTTTTAATTCCCATCACTTTAAATGCAATAAAACTCATTAGACACAAATTGTAGGCCATACATTTTACTTTCTCACATACGTAGTACCTAATATAACCTTCTGGTCGTTCTCTATGATGGGAACTGACGGAAACTACCACGCAAGCCAGCGCCGCTCACTCCTCTACCGCTCTTTCGCTATGATGAGAACTGATGGATACTACCACCCAAGCCAGCGCCGCTCACTGCTCTACTGCTCTTCCTCTCTGAGCTTACCATTCGCATCGTACCCGATGCCCTATAGCGTCAATTGAGGACATTAGAAACATTAGGCCTTAATAAGGTCGCTATCAGCTTAATTAAGAAGTGATTATTAGTCTACATTTACATTCTGTTTGAGTCCGACGTTAAACCCTAAACACCAGGATATAACACTTCTCTGTTAAAATCCCCCCAAAAAGAACACAATTTAAACTAATAGACAAAAAAACATAAAAAACAAAAAAAAAACATAAACTCATAGGGCATCATAGACTCATCATCAAACTTATTAACGTTTAAGTTTAGTTACAATTTATTGCTCTAGTTCTAGTTCTTCCGTAATTTGTACTGATGATGGCTTGATCTGTACATAGTGATGATCGATTGACGGCAAAATCTGCTTTAATAAATACGTAACAATAAGTTTCCTGCGAGTAGATAGAGAGATTTATCTTTAAAAAAAATTTTAGGAAGTCACATTCCAGATTAATATACATCTAAAATATATTAATATACTACAATTCTTATAGTGTTAATTCACCTGATGATGATGATGGTGGTACTTGGTGTGCTGATGGTGATAGTAAGCACATAGTTTGAACAGATGAGATAGAGCAGGGAATATGAAGAGAAGAGCTTTAAGAAGAAGTTTCTTAGCTGCTCCTACACCAAGGATCAGAGGGAAGAAGAACAGCAGCTTGATCTTAAGCAGTGCTATGATCAGCAATGCAGCTAGAAAACTCGTCAGCAGCTTCTTATTTATGAATTTCTCTGAAAAAAAAAGAAAAAGAAATATATGTTAAAAAAATGTAGGATGGTGTTAAATACAAACATCTAAATACAAATAAGAATTGATATTAATATACAGCAGAGAGAAGATTATCCAAAATAATTTTGAGTAGAGTGTTTTGGATAATCAAAATTAATCAAAAAACAGAAGGAAAAAAAGAAAAGCTATAAAATAAAAGGTATTTGTTATCTAATGTCCTTGACTGTGTGATAACCGAACAGAAACAAAGTCTTCACACAAAAAATCGTAAATGAAACAATTGGCCGGTTTCAGCTGTTCTAAAGCAGCCTTCTGCCTTCTTCAGATCGAAACTAGAGCATCGACTTCGAAAGTACAAGTCGAAATCGAAGTTTATCCAGTAACCTCTAGATTATCTGAAGAAGACTTCTTTAGAACAACCGAAACCGGTCAATTGTTTCAATTACAATTTTTTGTCTGAAGACATTATTTGTTATTATTAAGACATTATTTGTTATATATTATTATTAAACTACACCTTTTTCGTGATAGTTATCTAATATTAAGAGTTATGAGATGTTTATAGATGAAAACAGATGTTTTGAAATTACATCTGCTTATTTAGAATGACATTTATGAAATATATTATATAAGTTATGGATTAAAAATTAATGTGTTTGATAATTTAAATCATGATCAATGAGTGATGCTTTTTATCACACATCCTTTAAAGCAGGAAATTATCAATTATTCTGATGAAATCCCACCAATAATCACTATAGAGCTGTAAGAAGGATAGATCAATTAGAAATTCATTCTTTATTATACAGCAGAGACAGAATAATGAAAAAAGTGCATTACTTTGAAAATAATCAATTAACTGCATTACTTATATTGATTCACACAGCAACTAGGTCATTATTACAGAAGATTTTCTTCTAGATATACATAGAGAAAAGAAACAGATTGATTGACTGATTTAAAGCGGCACGAACAAAACAACAGGAGATCTACTGAAAAGTATAGCTTCCGTCTAGAATGCATTTGAAGTAGAGAATGATGTCAAAGGTAATTAAACCGGTAAGAAGTTAATTTGTCATTCGTTCCAGTAATTACTAGTTTCCTGTTTTTATTTTAATAGATTAGCAATTACTTTCGTTTTAAGAATTTCCATTTTATGGATATGTTTTAGCTCTGGGGACTTAAGTAAGTTCATTTTAACATGGATATGTTTTAGCTCTGGGGACTTTTAGCTCTGGGGGACTAAAGAAATTTCATTCTAACATGGATATGTTTTAGCTCTGGGAAACAGAAGATTTTTTTTTTTTTTTTTTTTTTTTTTTTTTTTTTTTTGACATAGATATGTTTAAGATATGTTTTTTAATATTGGAACTTTAAACATAAAATATTGCCAGCACCAACTAAGGTAAGGTAAAGCTCCTGGCGGACACAAATGGTAATCAAAAAGGGATTAATGTTTTATAATGTCACACCTTAAGATCCATCTACTACCTATATCAATTAGACAATTGTATACTGATTTTCTCCACAACAACATGACAAAGCACTGAAATGTCGATAAGTAGTTTCAATGCACAAAACTACATCCCATGATTAATTATTTTTTCCATGAAAAAATGAATATACATTAGTCTAATTGATGGTAGATGGATGGTTATAGCCGATGGATCTTTGTTCTATTTAAAAACAAAGTTTTCGTAAATTTCGACTTCTAGATTTGTAGAAAATTGAAAGCTTAATTCGGGACTAGATATTGTTATAGACGAAGGAAAATTGTTCTCCAGTATAGCTTAGTTGGTCAGAGAGCACTGTAACGGAAATATAGAGGCCCGTGGTTCGAGTCCCGGTGATGGAGTATATTTTTCCCTGTCTATATCCTATTGTAAATAATAATTATAATTTGATTTAATTTAAAATTTTACGATATTACTGAGCCAAAACCACTGAGCCTAGAACTAAATTATAACAATAATACGGTGTTGATTAGATTGAGATATCAAAGAAGGAATATATTCCATAACATTAACCAAATCAATAGATACTTATAATTTAAGACCTTATAGTAGATCGGAATATAAAGAAAAAGAAAAGACAAGTTTTTTTATTTCTAAACCACGTCCACTGCATTTTATAAGATTCGACCCAAATGACCAAGTTTCTAATTAATAATGTAATGAAATAAACTTATGATCAAACATCAAACGTAAATGAACAAGCTTCTAGCTAAAGACCGAGCTTGGTAATGCTTCTAAAGCTACACATTAAATCATAATTAACATGTATTAAAAATTAACATGTATTATTAATTAACAGTTAAAAGCAATTTAATTATAATATCACATTTTTATTACATGATCCTCACTACAAGTTTCATAAAGTAATAAAACTAACTGTTACAACTGTGCCATAGGAGGAAAGTAAATTTCAAAGAACGCCTTGAACTTGTTTTATGTGGGTGAACCAGTCTGTACATAAGAAAATAGATCATCTCGGTACGAGATAATAAGAAAAAGAAAAAGTGAAGTCTTTAGTAAAAGTATTAAGTCATGGACATTATCATAAGGAGATTTTTCTCACAAATTTTGAAGTTCTTCGAATAAATTTGTTTAAGTAAAATAAGTAGGTTAGTAGTGTGGGACTGTCAAGTTTAAGAGTTATATTTTTATAAACTTTTTCTCTCAAGTCTTGAACCCATGTCTAATCAACATGGTGGTAAGTAGCAGGTTGTTATGGCAAGTTACAGAACCTGATTTTGAATCTTCCTGCCGCACCCTATCTGGTAAGAGATCCCTTTCTCCTTATACCACCTCGCTGAAGAAGCGTGTTTTGTAGCGTCTCGCCGCATCTTCTTTTTCTTCATGAACCTTGCTATTTCTTTTGACTTTGAGTTAAGTGTTAAATAGTGTCTTTTATTTCTTTCATCTCACGAGTTTCATTCGATGAAAGTAGTAAATCTTATCTTATAAGTGATGTATTCTCAATAAGGAAAATGGTTAGGACATAAAAGGACAACTAGTAAGGTACATTCAGGATATAAGTTCACATACACACACACATATATATATATGAAAATTTGAGAACAGACTTTATATGGGTTAAAAGGTTTGTTCAGAAAGTCTGTCACTATTCTACTGGATCGAATAAATCAGAATACTAATTTACAGCACTTAAAGGCGTTTAAAAGTCTAATCTAAATAATCAAAGCACATATTATAACTTCAGTTCCCTCATCGGTAGTAGAGAATATGCAAAGCTAACTCGTAAAGGATTTAAGATTTTGAAAGATATCATCGGATATTTTAAATACATTCGCTTAAAGGAGAACCAAATAATAACAATAAATCTTTAGAATTAATATGTATATATGTATACATAAAAAATATAAATAGTGTTTGTGGCGTACAACATAAAAGATATTTGTATAAACAGTTTAAAAAACAGTGCGCAAAATAGCACTTTCCCATACTTGCAGAAATGTCTACACACATGCCAGACAATGGTTTTTTGGAAATGGGTTCTTCTCTCGAGTTGCAAATTAATTAAATTTGGCACTTCTTAAGATTGTTACTCCCCTTAAAGAATAGACTACTAAAGAAGAAAAATAAAAGAAACACAGGGGTGTACATTTGTTAGTACACACTTCCTTTGTGACAAAGTACATAGGACAAAATATCCCTTTGTTTTAATAGTTATTAAGTCAAAGTCAAAGTTCCTACAAGTATAACTTCTATTTACAAAAGTAAAAGTTCTATTCTTCACAATGCTCTTCTAATCCTGACTAATCCTTAGAAATAATTTGTTTAAACCTTCCAATCTTTACCCGAATTGAATGGACATTATCATCCGAACATTTTCCCCATATCCGACCTAGAAAAGTAATTTACCGGAAAATTGTAACTAATGGAGCAAATAAAAAGTTAATTCAAAAACCCATACAATAGAATTTCACGGTGAATTAAACTTTTAACTTATGCTTTACCTATAGTTTAACATCTATTGTATTCTATTTTAACCTTATTATTTTGAATATAATAAAGAATCTTTATAATATACTTATACTAAAGCAACTATTGTCCAGTTTTAATATATAATCGTAAAAAACACTATTATATATAATTCAATTAATAATAATTGCACGGGAAAATAAAAATGCAAAATTCTTTTCCTTAAAGTTTGGCTAATAAAAGACATTTAAACCAAAAGACGCGCATTTTGCATCTTTAACGACGAAGTGAAATTTTTTAGGAAATCTCTTTTGAGAAAAAAAAAATCAAATGCTTTTCTTTTCCCCTCTATATCATACACATATAATAAGATAAAAAGAAGAAAAAGAAGATAATAAATAAGATAAAAAATTGGTACTATTTAGGACAGAGAGAACAGCGACTTAACATGTTTTTTATTGAATTCTATTGGAAACTTAAAACTTAGTCCTTTACATAATTCCAAGGGAGGAATTATGTAAAGGAGGGAAGCAATTCTTTCTAAGGTGCATGTTAAAGCAGATCTTGGCAATTTTATTTTAGCAACTTTCTTGTCTCGCTAACCCTTCTTCACCAGCAATCTTATCATTGTTATTAGCGATAGTTGATTCTTGTTGTGTCCGAGTTGTACTGTATGAAATTACGTTTATCTTTGATTTGACTAATAAAGATTTATTAATAATGATCGCATTATAGAACGTTATTTCTTATCAGTAAAAATTATAAGTTTATTGACAAATATCAGTAGCAAATGTTTTATGCGAATTAGTTTTGATAAAGTTGCCTCATATATTCTTGTACAGATAGAATCAAAATATTTCTTAATTGAGTTTTAATTAAAAATATGTTTCAAAATCAGCTGTTTTATGTATGTTTTGATCAATATAACAATAGGATATTTTAGTTAGAGGAACTAGTCACTTTGCAAAACTACTTAATGAGGTTATCATTGAGAAACATGTCTCACCTTTAGTCCCAGAAGAAGAGGTATACTCGTATATCTAAAATGGTGTTTAAAGCCTTCTGGTGTCTGGTGGGCATATCGGTCTTTCGAGACTGCTATAGCACTAACTTCTTCTAGGATCGCTATAGCGTAAGCTGGTGAGGAATTCTTCAGATGCATTTTTTTAGTCTCTCCAACTCGAAGTTTTTTACAGTTAAAACTAACAGTCTAATTCTAAAATGGCAGCAGATATTAAAACGAAATTTACTGCGAACGTTTGTCTAATGAAGACCTATAATTCCTGAAAATTTCAGCGCAGTTCATTTTTGTACTTTTTTTAAACGAATTTTTTAAATATTTGATAACGCAGCAAAATTGGTATAGGCAAGTATGTACGCAGCAAAATTGGTATAGGCAAGTATGTAGAAGAGCCGAGTTTAAACACTCCCTGTCACTCGCGCTGCATGTCTTTTTACTTCCACTCGAAAAACTGCTAACAAGGAGAGCAACAAGCAGCGCGAGCAGCAGAACAATGGTCAGCGCAAGTAACCTGTTTACATACTAACGCTGCTCTATTTAATTTTAATTTTCGTGCCCACTTCCACTGAAGTGGGCTGAATGTAAATGAGGCAAATGATTTAAACTTTTATTTCAGGAATCAAACAAAGACGACCACTCACATCTAAGCGAGGTTAGATTAGGTTACAAAAATTAATGTGACAAAGACTACTATGTAGTATGGGAATTTATGTGGCACATTGATTGATCGCGTCTTATTTCGTATAATTAAATGATTATTTGCTTTCGCAACCTATTATTGTCAAATTTATTTATTTATTTTTAATTAGTTTAATTTCCCCCCCGTTTATTAAATGTGTCAAAATTGTTTTGATATTTTACATGGTAAAGTTAAGCCTTGTCCAGACTGCTGAACCAAACAGAGGAAACGATCCAAGCATTGGTCTCTGCGCATGCATCAGATTGAGATGCGCACGCGCACTTTAGACTGGGCATGCGCAGATACCAATGCTCGGCTCGTATCCTCTGTTTGGTTTGGCAGTCTGGACAAGGCTTAAAGCATTAACTTAAGCAACATTTATAAAGCGTAGAATATCAACAATAATTAAATGTACCAACGAAAACTCGAAAATTAATTAAAAGGTAACACTGGGCTACTCATGAACCCGTACATGAGAAGGGTTGTCCGAGTTGTCTCGAACCGACTTTTAAATCTGTCAAATATGTTTAAATTTTTTACACGAATTTAAGTATCAATTTAACAAAAGTTAAAGAACGACGACGGTTAGGATTAATCTGGGTCTAACTGCGGGCTACTCTCGACATACCATCTAAATTTCTTGAATATCAGATGGGTAGGTACTTATTAAGATATGGCTGTAAATAACTTTTTTTTCTTTTTTTGGCACATCTGGAAGAGAAACAAATGGACGAAGAAGGATGAAACTTATATGGGACCAACAATAGACTAATTTATTGCTTACTATCCAAATTTCATTAAAACCGGACGAGTAAGTTTTTAAGATATGTTGGTTTGCAAAAATTGAACGATAGACCAAAACACGAAACCAAAAATGTTTCCTGATGTCTAAAACAGATTTCTGTCTTGGAATTTTTGAAAATGGACACTTAAAAATATTTCGTTTTTCAGAACTATCACATACTTTCCATTACCTTCGGTAAGCTCGAAACAAAAAATAGAAAAATAATATTACTTTTATTGAAAGTAAACGACTGATGCACTAAAAAGAATAATTTCTTTTTAAAACAATTTCATTACAACAAGCTATCACGGTATAGGCCTAGGTGCAGGAGTGTAGGTATGTCCCTAAAAAATATATAAAAGCGTGGGACCCTATAACAAGTTTTCGTTATTTTTTAAATAGCGTCCCACGCTTTTCAATTTAATTTTGATCCTTGTATGTATTGTGGTTTTATTTTATTTATTTTTTAAATGAAGATAATACTTAACTAAATGTGAGAAAATTAAAATAAAGCTCAGTAATTCTAGAATAGCGGTTTACGAATCCGATGTGCCTACTATTAGATAAGCTCGAACGGGTGTAGACAAAGATTTATTTATTTAAAATAATCACACAGGTTTTTTTTTTCTTTTATTAAAAAAAAATAATCCTATAATTTCTCCTTAATTAAAAGCTAGAAAGGTACGAAAAAAATAAGAATACACATAATTTTTTCTTAGACGACATTTAAAAAAAAAAACTAGGATTCACACCATGTAGTAATGAACAGTAAAAATAGATTTACATAAATTACATATTGATAAGTAAGAACAATTAAGAATTAAGCGTATTTCTATGTCCACATACCTACACGCATAAGATAGGAAAAAATGCGTGTAGTTTATAAATGCGTATTCCGAAAAACTCATAGCATAAACGCAAAAAGGGAAAATCGCACGTTCACACGATCCAATTCTCATAAGGTTGTTAAATAAAAAAATAGAAATATTTATATTTTAATCACTTTATGTTAAAGTGCATATTTTATCATTTTAATTTTAGTATGGAAATAGGTAATATATATATGCAATAGTAAATAGTACATTCAAATATTTAAAAAAAAAAAAAAAAAAGGTTCAAGACAACTCTTAGAACACTTTTAGAATTTTTAATCGAAATCGCCGGAACCGTTTTCCAGACTTTTTTCCACGTTTATTTAGAGTTTTGGGGTATAACACCTCCAATTTCAAACCTATAACTAATTTCTCGATTTCGCAGTGGGTTATGATTATTTCTGAACATGTATGCCAAATTTCGTCGAAATCGGCCTAGTAGTTTAGACAGACGACAAGCAGACGATACACTGACAGATTTTAAAACCCACTTTTTTGGGCTCAAAAACGTGTAGATATATCATAGTTTTAAATTTTTCAAAAATTACCGCGCTGGCACAATTCTTTCTCTTTATATGAGAAAATTTGTGTACGCAAAAATTAAAAATGGTTCGAACTTTTCTTTTACTTTACTTTCCCATGTATAATGGCCAGAAAATTCGATTTTGATAAACACGTTTTTTAGTGCTTTCAAATTGTTAGCAACTCTAAATTGACATGGTCCACGTCAATTTGCTTTGTATATTCTCTTATCTGAAACATGAATTTTAATGTAGTAAAGGTTTTTGACAGATACATTACTCTAAATATATGCTAACTAATAAAAGTATAGGCGCGTTTACACCTGACATTTATTGCATGACATTTATGTCAGACAGAAATCTCAGAAGTCTGAGATTTATGTTTCTACTCTCAGCTATAAGTGTTGACACTTCTATTCCAACAGGTGTAAACACCGATTATTTGATCATTCAAACTCCTCTGTGAGATATCGCGGAAGTTGGCCTCCATTTATTGCAAATTTAAGCTTTAAAAGAAGTGACAGACATATATCTCTGACATAAATCTCAAGCAATTTCTCTCAGATGTAAACACTCAAAGCAATTTCTATACGACACTTGACATTTATTGCCGGAGAGAAGTGTCAGGTGTAAACGCACCTTAATATGTATAATATTTTACTAATTAAGTTTAACTACTTAATTAAAAAGAAAAGAGTAGATAAATAATTAAAATTACGCATGATTCACAAATGTGTATTGAACACGAAACCAAATAATGCAAATACGAATATTAGAAAATATTATTAATACATAGATAATTGAGGGGTAAATAATACTATTTACTATGAGCGTCATCCGTAGCAAAGAGAATGAGAGCGAAAGAAAATTAATAGTTATCAAGGGAAAATGAAAACTAGTATTCCGATTATATAGACAACGTAAGATTAGAGTAAAGATGATTGAAGTTGATGCATAGAGCGTGTTTGATTAGGGGCTGATTGTCGATTTAGATGCAATTGAGGTAGAAATCGAGAGCGACCTGATTGCTGAATCGAAAGTGCTGACTCTATCTTAGATCAAGTGCGTACTACCTGTGTATAATGAGATATTCTTATCTGCAAGGGTCGGTTGGACATTAGTTATTTTCTAGGAGGATTAACTGATAAAGCATTTGAAGAGCGAAAGTGGAGTTGATATCAGTAGAATAAAGAAAAACGGAAAGGCGCTCCACAAAATGAATTTTTATTCCACATAACTAGTTATCGGTCTCTTGGACTCTCGGCTATCAAAAGGTGGCGCGCCGGTAGAAGGTAAAAAAAAATAGCGTTTGGTGTCGCGGGCCACCCGTTAGGAACGAAATTTCTGTACGCTTTTCATTAAATACAAATATTATAAAATCACATTGCTAAGTATACGAAACATACTATGAACTTAAACATGGCGGAGTTAGATAAGAGACAAAATTAATCGTAACTAACTATTTGTACTAAGCTGAGTTAAGGCAAAATTAAAAGAAAAGCATTTTTTTTATCATCATTAAGTGAGTTTCTTGCAATAAATATGTATTGAATATTGAGAAAATATAGTTAATTATAATGAATTAATAGTTAAAGCAGGTGGTTGTAATGAAAAAACAGGACTGTTACCTCAGACTCTGCCGGCAAAACGTGAGTAAAATTCAACCGATTTAGTGGAAATTTGGTAGGCATGTTCATTTTACGAGTTCGTTGGACAACGATATCCGCACAAGCGTTCGCGAGCAACGGTGGTGTAAACGTAAAGCTTTAAATGTCAAAAATTGGAATTTGAGGACAGGAAGAAATTATAACTTCATCCAGTTAATAAGGCTAAAAACTTTTTTTATTTTTATTTTTATTTTTTATCACCGACACCGCTATGAAGTGTTAAAGATAGTTAAAAGCATTAAAGCGAAATTACATGTNAAGCATTAACTTAAGCAACATTTATAAAGCGTAGAATATCAACAATAATTAAATGTACCAACGAAAACTCGAAAATTAATTAAAAGGTAACACTGGGCTACTCATGAACCCGTACATGAGAAGGGTTGTCCGAGTTGTCTCGAACCGACTTTTAAATCTGTCAAATATGTTTAAATTTTTTACACGAATTTAAGTATCAATTTAACAAAAGTTAAAGAACGACGACGGTTAGGATTAATCTGGGTCTAACTGCGGGCTACTCTCGACATACCATCTAAATTTCTTGAATATCAGATGGGTAGGTACTTATTAAGATATGGCTGTAAATAACTTTTTTTTCTTTTTTTGGCACATCTGGAAGAGAAACAAATGGACGAAGAAGGATGAAACTTATATGGGACCAACAATAGACTAATTTATTGCTTACTATCCAAATTTCATTAAAACCGGACGAGTAAGTTTTTAAGATATGTTGGTTTGCAAAAATTGAACGATAGACCAAAACACGAAACCAAAAATGTTTCCTGATGTCTAAAACAGAAAACTGTCTTGGAATTTTTGAAAATGGACACTTAAAAATATTTCGTTTTTCAGAACTATCACATACTTTCCATTACCTTCGGTAAGCTCGAAACAAAAAATAGAAAAATAATATTACTTTTATTGAAAGTAAACGACTGATGCACTAAAAAGAATAATTTCTTTTTAAAACAATTTCATTACAACAAGCTATCACGGTATAGGCCTAGGTGCAGGAGTGTAGGTATGTCCCTAAAAAATATATAAAAGCGTGGGACCCTATAACAAGTTTTCGTTATTTTTTAAATAGCGTCCCACGCTTTTCAATTTAATTTTGATCCTTGTATGTATTGTGGTTTTATTTTATTTATTTTTTAAATGAAGATAATACTTAACTAAATGTGAGAAAATTAAAATAAAGCTCAGTAATTCTAGAATAGCGGTTTACGAATCCGATGTGCCTACTATTAGATAAGCTCGAACGGGTGTAGACAAAGATTTATTTATTTAAAATAATCACACAGGTTTTTTTTTTCTTTTATTAAAAAAAAATAATCCTATAATTTCTCCTTAATTAAAAGCTAGAAAGGTACGAAAAAAATAAGAATACACATAATTTTTTCTTAGACGACATTTAAAAAAAAAAACTAGGATTCACACCATGTAGTAATGAACAGTAAAAATAGATTTACATAAATTACATATTGATAAGTAAGAACAATTAAGAATTAAGCGTATTTCTATGTCCACATACCTACACGCATAAGATAGGAAAAAATGCGTGTAGTTTATAAATGCGTATTCCGAAAAACTCATAGCATAAACGCAAAAAGGGAAAATCGCACGTTCACACGATCCAATTCTCATAAGGTTGTTAAATAAAAAAATAGAAATATTTATATTTTAATCACTTTATGTTAAAGTGCATATTTTATCATTTTAATTTTAGTATGGAAATAGGTAATATATATATGCAATAGTAAATAGTACATTCAAATATTTAAAAAAAAAAAAAAAAAAGGTTCAAGACAACTCTTAGAACACTTTTAGAATTTTTAATCGAAATCGCCGGAACCGTTTTCCAGACTTTTTTCCACGTTTATTTAGAGTTTTGGGGTATAACACCTCCAATTTCAAACCTATAACTAATTTCTCGATTTCGCAGTGGGTTATGATTATTTCTGAACATGTATGCCAAATTTCGTCGAAATCGGCCTAGTAGTTTAGACAGACGACAAGCAGACGATACACTGACAGATTTTAAAACCCACTTTTTTGGGCTCAAAAACGTGTAGATATATCATAGTTTTAAATTTTTCAAAAATTACCGCGCTGGCACAATTCTTTCTCTTTATATGAGAAAATTTGTGTACGCAAAAATTAAAAATGGTTCGAACTTTTCTTTTACTTTACTTTCCCATGTATAATGGCCAGAAAATTCGATTTTGATAAACACGTTTTTTAGTGCTTTCAAATTGTTAGCAACTCTAAATTGACATGGTCCACGTCAATTTGCTTTGTATATTCTCTTATCTGAAACATGAATTTTAATGTAGTAAAGGTTTTTGACAGATACATTACTCTAAATATATGCTAACTAATAAAAGTATAGGCGCGTTTACACCTGACATTTATTGCATGACATTTATGTCAGACAGAAATCTCAGAAGTCTGAGATTTATGTTTCTACTCTCAGCTATAAGTGTTGACACTTCTATTCCAACAGGTGTAAACACCGATTATTTGATCATTCAAACTCCTCTGTGAGATATCGCGGAAGTTGGCCTCCATTTATTGCAAATTTAAGCTTTAAAAGAAGTGACAGACATATATCTCTGACATAAATCTCAAGCAATTTCTCTCAGATGTAAACACTCAAAGCAATTTCTATACGACACTTGACATTTATTGCCGGAGAGAAGTGTCAGGTGTAAACGCACCTTAATATGTATAATATTTTACTAATTAAGTTTAACTACTTAATTAAAAAGAAAAGAGTAGATAAATAATTAAAATTACGCATGATTCACAAATGTGTATTGAACACGAAACCAAATAATGCAAATACGAATATTAGAAAATATTATTAATACATAGATAATTGAGGGGTAAATAATACTATTTACTATGAGCGTCATCCGTAGCAAAGAGAATGAGAGCGAAAGAAAATTAATAGTTATCAAGGGAAAATGAAAACTAGTATTCCGATTATATAGACAACGTAAGATTAGAGTAAAGATGATTGAAGTTGATGCATAGAGCGTGTTTGATTAGGGGCTGATTGTCGATTTAGATGCAATTGAGGTAGAAATCGAGAGCGACCTGATTGCTGAATCGAAAGTGCTGACTCTATCTTAGATCAAGTGCGTACTACCTGTGTATAATGAGATATTCTTATCTGCAAGGGTCGGTTGGACATTAGTTATTTTCTAGGAGGATTAACTGATAAAGCATTTGAAGAGCGAAAGTGGAGTTGATATCAGTAGAATAAAGAAAAACGGAAAGGCGCTCCACAAAATGAATTTTTATTCCACATAACTAGTTATCGGTCTCTTGGACTCTCGGCTATCAAAAGGTGGCGCGCCGGTAGAAGGTAAAAAAAAAATAGCGTTTGGTGTCGCGGGCCACCCGTTAGGAACGAAATTTCTGTACGCTTTTCATTAAATACAAATATTATAAAATCACATTGCTAAGTATACGAAACATACTATGAACTTAAACATGGCGGAGTTAGATAAGAGACAAAATTAATCGTAACTAACTATTTGTACTAAGCTGAGTTAAGGCAAAATTAAAAGAAAAGCATTTTTTTTATCATCATTAAGTGAGTTTCTTGCAATAAATATGTATTGAATATTGAGAAAATATAGTTAATTATAATGAATTAATAGTTAAAGCAGGTGGTTGTAATGAAAAAACAGGACTGTTACCTCAGACTCTGCCGGCAAAACGTGAGTAAAATTCAACCGATTTAGTGGAAATTTGGTAGGCATGTTCATTTTACGAGTTCGTTGGACAACGATATCCGCACAAGCGTTCGCGAGCAACGGTGGTGTAAACGTAAAGCTTTGAATGTCAAAAATTGGAATTTGAGGACAGGAAGAAATTATAACTTCATCCAGTTAATAAGGCTAAAAACTTTTTTTATTTTTATTTTTATTTTTTATCACCGACACCGCTATGAAGTGTTAAAGATAGTTAAAAGCATTAAAGCGAAATTACATGTTTAAAATAGAGAAAACCATGTTTTTACCGATATCTTACGTTCTAACGTAATGATTTTAAATAAACATACACATCGTCTAGTCTAAAGTACAATTGAAGCAGGCTTGTAAAATTTTTGTGAAAAAAGATTAAATTTAACACTTAATGGCTCAGCTGAATACTAAAATAAAATCAAAATTATAATGAGCATAAGAAAGATCTATAAGAAAACATTGAAACAAATTGAGCGATAGGTAAATGACAAAATACAAAGTTAATTATATGATGCATTACAATTCAGTAATAAATAAACAATAAAACTGAAGAGCAACCAACTAATTGTCATAAAAATTAAAGGATGCACCTCATTTAGTTAGAAACCGTCAATTAAAACACCTTAAAATTAAAAATGCAATCTCAACCTACTAATTTACAAAAGGATTACCATAGGAGGTCAGTAGGAGGGAGAAAATGGTGTCGCAAAGTAAAAAGTACAATTACCAGAATGTTTGGAACATCTAAATGAAAGATGAAACCAAAACTGATCGAGTAGTGATAAGCATAAGCTGATAACCAAAGTGGAAAATAACAAATAAAAAAACATGGTAATAGGTTTTTAAGTCTTTCATTATCACAATGCCGAAGATAAATAATGCAACAATTGAAGATACATGGGACTTCAAGCATAAACTTTTATTGCTACATGTTACCTGCTATTCATGATGTCTATGCTTGCTACATGTTAACAGCTGTTCCTTTTATAATATATGATTATTTTACTTGCATTATGTAAAAATTATATGACGTCCAACGTCCAGTTTTTAAGAATATATTAGAAGCATTTAAGATGATAGAGCATAAAGTTATTAAAACTTTCATTAAGTTGTCTAGGATGCAATTTAAGTTAATTGCAGTTTGTAAAGTATAATCTTAGTCCGATGCTTCAGAGTAATTTAAATTTAGTTTAAGATAAATCTATGCATAACTGATACTTTCATTGCTTAGCCTAGTTTACTTTTGATAGTAAATATAAATATATATATATTATGTATTTAAATTGAACGCAGGGGTATAATTAACCTTAATAATACTAGTTATAATTCCTAATTATTAAAGTACATATACCTTACAATTTGATAATAAATACATTATAAGTATATTATAACATTATCTATATATATAAAATCCAAATACCACTCACTGACTGACTCACTGACACANCACTTGTGCTTTTAACATTTTTTGCTATAAATTATAGGAGGGAAAATGTTTTTCGCACGTTTTTTTGAAAAGACTTAAAAATAATTGGTTTTGAATGCCCTATCCTGTATTTTACTTTTTGACTTACGACTTTATCTTTTCTCAACAATTAAAGGATTCGTGGAACCTAGACTCTAATTTAGCGTTTTAAAGATCTATAAGATTTAGGTCGAAGTGAAAGGTCTGTGGATGTACTGTGTATAATGACCCTGGCATTCACGGTGAATCTAGGGGTCAAGCTATCTGCATTTAACATATAATATACTAGTACCTATAGATCCCATAGAGTCATGGTATCCAGCTAGTAACTTAATAAAAAACTGGTAGTTTATAATACAAGAAGTTCGATTTTTCATGCAAAAGATTTATCTTAAGTCTTGTTTTTTCGAATCATATTTATTTGTGTATCTATATACATATATATATTTTAAGCTTTATTTTAATTCATTTTTATAACTATTAATATAGATCAAAGCTCTATAACACTATAAACGCAGAATGCTGATAGTTTAGACGGTTTAATTGCAATTTATAATTGTCAATGTGACTGAAACATGACTTAATCAAAACGTAGCAAGCAGATAAAAACGTAGTAAAAATCCTTAGTATGCCAGTTACCGGTAAATAACCTTTTTTAGCATGCAAGCTACTTCCCCAATTTGATGGCATGTGTATCTTCGCCATAATTCAATAAAAATGCTTATTGCAATTTCCGATGGAAAAGAAGTTAAACTTCTTATTGTGGGGAAAAATTAAATTGAATGAACTGTGTAAAAAGCTTGTTCATTGCTGTTTTCCGTTTGATGGAATGGAAGGTTTTAAATTTCATAGGTTATGTTAATGGTTTTTTGCAAGATTTTGATTACACTGACAGATTCAATCCATCGAAAAAGTACAGTGAACGCCTCTGTACTTTTTAGATGGATTAGATTGAAAGCGCTTCGGTCAATCATATTGTTTTCATAACAATCATCTTGAACAATTTCATTATTCAATATGACTGAATCAATGAAATTAAAACACGTAAACACCAATTCATTACAATTGCCAATGGAAAAGAAAATTGAACTTGCTCAACTTTTCAAAGCAATCTGATTGAATAGCTCTATGGATACATCGAATTGAACCGTGTAAACTCAATGCTGTTTTCCTTTTGATGGAATGGAAGGTTTCAATTGCACAGTTTATGATTATGGTTTTTGCAAGGTTTTGATTATGCAGATTCAATTAGATTGCTTCTTCTAAACAGTACAGACGCGTTCAATTAAGTTTGAAAGTGCGTCGTTCAATCATTTTGATTTTATTTTAAGCATCTTGAACAATTCATAGAGTACAATATGAGTGAAATATGACGGAATCAATTAAATTGAAACACGTAAACAGCAATTCAATAAAAAAAATACCGATTACAATTGCCCATGGGGAAAAAATTAAACTATTTCAACTTTTCAAGCAATCTGGTTTAAAGGCTCGATAGTAGATTGCTTCATCTAAATAGTACAGAGCTGTTCAAATTGAAAAGCACTTCAATCCAATCCCACGCAATTTCAATCCAATTGCACAGTTACATTGGATTGAACTTGCGTCGTTCGATCATATTTAATGAAATTGAACCGTCTAGGAGTCTAGGCGCACCTTAAAGTCCACTTGATTCCACCTTGCCAGCTCTGATAATAACCGCTTGCGGCTAAAAGCTTGTTTCACCCTAAAAAATACCTATATAGAGAGTCAGTTCTTTTATTTACTACACAGTGGTATATATACAAGTATCTAAATCTTCAGGAGAAGACTGAACAACTAATAGTAGTAGCTAACAACTCACGTCTCAGGTCGTAAGCAAATCCTTTTAATTGACCCACGAGACAGAGTCTCAGAAATGATTCCCTCCAAAAACCATGGATTTGCTTTACTCAATAGCTGCAGAATTAAAAAAAAGTGTAGTTCAATAACGAAACAACGTTGTTACCCGGAAATATGTTACTTAAAAAATTTACCGGTTTCGGCTGTTCCAATACAGTCTTCTTCAGATAATCTCGTATGGTTAAAGTGACTTGAAAAGTGCAAGTTGAAGCGAGCTTTTTTTACAAAAAAAAAAAAATAATAA
>KZ652096.1:141791-166849 GCA_001010745.2 Gerris buenoi
TTTTTTTTTTTTATTGCCCCAATTGATTTTTCTTTACGAATTATGATGTTTAGAATGCACTAGGCCACTTTAAATTCAAATTTAAAATTGCATATTTTGCATATTTCGGGCATTATTGCATATAATTGCATATTTCCGGCATAAGTGCATATTATTGAATATTTTCGCATAAATATTCTACTTTTTGAGAGAAATTTCCACTGAGGTCCATATTTTATATAATGTTTCAAGTCAAACATATATTATTATCTGGGTACCAAAACCCTTTTGAGATTAGAAGTCATTCACTGTTTAACGGTGCACGTACCCCTGTCTTATTTAAGCTTCTGCCAGGACAGGGGGTTTACCCGTCACTACTGGTTGATACCCTAAGAAGGTTTGTTTTCTTATGTTTTTCGACTTAATCCCGGACAAAGCTACCATTGACCGCTGACGATTTATATATAGAGTGCTGCCCTTATTATCGGATTAAAATAACTTCGTTAACCAAATGAATGCACAGCACGTGCATTAGAGTATTACATTAAGGTCAGAGGGCTTCCGAGATTCGGCAAATTAGGCCATCCCAAAAGCAAAGAGTTCCCTTAATTCAGAGATTGGCAATTATTAAAGCTTATTTCAGGGACCTTCCACATATAATTGAAAAACTGGGTCCGATTAGGGGAAGACTTAGACAAAAAATGGACGTAGTTCTCCACCGTAATCCGGGCTGGACCACTGTGGAGAACGTCACCCGCATCCTGGAAGGGGCGGAGGGTAGACACGAAATAGAAGCTGACGTCGCTGCCCTAAAATATATTCCAGTAGTGTCGTGCGACGTTGTATTGAGAGAACGTTTCACGTTTAAAAATGGTTCTTTCCAACCGCAGAGGAAATTTCAAGATTACAAATTTAGAGGAAGTCTTAGTAGTTAAGACAAATTTTCTTACTGTTTCCTAAATTTAAGTAATTTATTAAAAATGCATTGTAAAATAATGGTAAATGTTAATTGTTTTTAAAATATATTATATAAAATAAATGCATTTTTAAGTGCATATATTAGGAATAAGAGCATATATTTGAGATAAGTGCATATTGGAGTGCATATATTTGGGATAAGTGCATATATTTTTGGGATAAGTTGCATATATTATTTGCATATTTCGCATTTTTCATATGCATATATTGAGGTTTTTAAGTGCATATCGATCCGAACTCTAATTATAACATACAACGACCGATGTTAACTTTGAGCCGATTTTAATCAAGTGGATTCTAGAAAATTATCGGCATTAATTAATTATCGGCCATCATTCCTTTTTATTTTTGGTGCCTTCAGAATCGCAATACCCAGGTCGATCTAGAAGTAACTGATGCGTTTGGAAAGACTAACCTAAGCAAACGATCACGTTCGTAAACGCTTGGGATAGCTGCGTTTCACCCGATTTAATCGAGCCCAAACAGTTTTTGTAAACCATACTATTACTTTCAATGGCGCCGAATTTATAAGTTGAAGACATGTTTTACTTTACCGTCACGTTCTCTGTCAATTTGTACCATTACTGCCCTCTTTCACTGCCACTTGACCGATTGTATTGCTTTGTAATCCATACTGAGAGAGATTCGAAGCTGGTGGGTTAGTGTTCAATTGCTGGGGTTGTTGTTGTCGGCTACTTCACTTCACACTTCTTCAAGATAAATTATGTCGGTATTAGGACCTTGTTTTATTGAGAATGGTAAATATATGATAAATGATGTCGATATTAGGACCTATTATTCTTAAGAATGTTAACTACTTGGTGAGAAATAAATCCTTTTTAGACAAACTAAAACCCTTTTAAGATTAGATTAAAATGTTAGAAGAAAAGTCGATGGAAATTTTTACATTTACCACAGCTAATTTTCTAACTACAAAGCTGATTGATTGACATACTATGAAAATTTAAGTATAATTTCTTCATATAATACCAAAGGAACTCTAGAAAATGGCCATATGTATCTAACGTAAAAGAGAGATGAAAAATTAACTGTTTCATTTTTAGAGGGTCACTTTATCATTGTATCAAAGTCAATGATGCAATATAAAGGTATACTTATAGAGATGTTATCTTTATCTTGTCAAGTTTCGCCCACTTTGTAAATGCTATTTTTTTGGACATTTCTTCCTTCTTCTTTCATATTCTTTTCGTATTATTATATAGGCCATGTCCGTAACTCGGACAGTCGGATTATAGTAAAGGACGTTAAAGATACTTTTAGTCTTGAAGTAAGGGGACAATACCATTGTCAAAGTCGAAGAAGACTTCCATTTTTGAGAAAGAGTAATACGTGACCATGGATATCCTCACGTGGTGTGTTACCGTTTCACTTCTTACACACCCTCTTTTCGTTCTGTATTAAAAAGAAGTAAACTCGATGTGAAAGTGGACTAAAGTTAACTACCAAGGAATTTAACCAGACCAATGAACCTATTATCCTGTTTACATTATGAATTACAGCCCTAAACACCTTAAAACTTGAATGAATTCTGGTAATAATCAGTAATTTAAAATCTTTCACACATCTAACCTACACTTAAAAACGGTTACACAACTTCCTTCCCTTCAATCAAAGTTGAACTTAAGAAATAGAAACCCTTTTACTTTTTCCTACTTACGTAAAATTATTACTTTGGTTAAATTTTTATAAACAGAATTAGGGTAAAATTCTAAACCGAATTACAAATGCCTAATTTATTAACTTAGGATACTCAAGGAAGCATAAGTTTAATTAATAACCGACCAACTTAAAATGTTTTTCAATTAGTATGACATACATATACATGTAGTTTCCTGTTTCCTCACATCCTATCACTGGACAAATCCTCACGCATGAGGGTGCATTTCTCATGAGTGTAACAATAACAACACCTTTTCTTGCGCATTGACCGATGCGTGGAAGAAAGCAATGCGTATATATAGAGGAAATTAAAGGTGGACTATTTTTGGTTTTACCCTCACACACTATATACATTTTATTAGGAGAGCCAGCGTGTTCGTGAGGATTAAATTGCTTACCACGTATGCTAATGCCATCAATGAATTAAGGGCGGCATGAGGTCGTGGGTTCGATCCCTTAACCTCAACGAAATGCTCTGATTTATATGACTTGCTAATGATCACACCATACTCGCTTTGGCAGTACAATGCACATAGGTATGATGTATGATGTGTGAAAAGGCTAGTAAAATGGGCCTAAAAAGATGGCCTAACAACAAACAACAAGTGGGTCATCCTACCCTTCCAGTGCTCGTACTAGGACCTTACTGCTACTACTGCATTTTATTTAAATCAGATGAGTACTTTCATACAGAATAATAAGTGTTAGTAGAAAAATGTTATGAGATTACGCAATGTAGCTGAGTATCATGATGAGTAGCAATGTACGCAGACCGATGTAATCCATGCAGAAGCTACTAAAATATAGTCAGCCACGAAACAATGTCATCTCTCTCTATAACTGGCATTATAATCTTAATTTCTCCAGTCTTTCCTTATTGGTTTCTTGTAGCTTCTGTGCGTTTTCGTGATTATCAAAACCTATTTCTACAATGAGTAAAATTCGATCAAGCACTTAAATTTTTCTTGTTTCTTAAGTGTATGACTAATTCTGTTTTACGTCCCTCTTTATTTTGTATAGCTCTTTATTTTGATTTTGAAATTTGCTTTTCTGCAGTTCATGCATATCATTAGAGATCGCCTCAAGCCGGTGTATAGGAGATGCTCCCTTACTAAGTATGCAATTAGCTAAAATCAACTATCGCTAAAAAATATAACAGCTGGTGATTGAAAATAATATTGCAAGGTTCCGTTTGACAAGTAGTATCACAGAAATAAATTGTCTATCTACCTGAAACTGTGCTGGGGAAAACTTCATCTCTAATAAATACTAGTGCGGGACACTAATTAAAAAAATATATATATCTAGTCAATTTTTATTTTTTCTCGTGACTTTCCCAATATTTTAATGCATATAATCCGGATGAGATAGCGGGCATAAAAATGTCTGACTAACATTAAGCTAGAATTTTTGTATACGAGTTCATCAATCAACAATATGCGATCAGTAATATGCGGCCATAGTTTGCCTATAATAAGCTGGGGGGGAAAAAAAAAAAAAGAGAAGAGCGGTCATGTCCTGCCCATTATGCTGGATAAGGTAATTTTATATTTAAATAATTTAGGAATAAAATTTGTTAGTGGACCAAAAATCAAGTTAATAAGTTTGCCACTTGATAGTTGACCACTTTGATTTTGAAAAATAATTGACTAATCTATCGAGTGATAAACTATAATCAACTTGACTTTTTGATCTACTGACTAACTTAGCACTTCAGATCATTAACATCATATTATCCATCAATACGAGGGGAACATGGTCACTCTCCACCGGTCTGTTTCTTTTAACAGCATATGAACAAATTATGTCCCGCAGACCAACTTTGCCGACCACATATTCTTGGACTACACCAAAAAAATAAGTCATACACAAATTTTAGCTTACGATGTTTGTCAATCACAAATAAGTACGTTTTTTCTGAGATTTGACATTGCTTCAAAATAAAAACTTACTTTAAGATATTTAAGATTTATAATTTTACTTTTACAAATTTGCTAAAGCTACTAAAATTAATTTTCCTTATAATATACAAAATATTACAAAGGACCATTTCATAAAATAACATCTATTCCATAATATTTCTAACACACATACTTCGGTCAACACCGTTAGTAGATTCTATTTTATAAAAATAAAGATGTTCTTTCTTAAACAACTTCAAAAAGAAACAGTGAACAGTAATGTCTATAGGTTCAATTTCATAAAATTGACAAGGCCTTTAACATAACAGTTTTATAAGTCAAACATATTGGTGTCAATCGATTTTTTTTTTACTGGTGTCAAATCTCATTTTATTTAATTCGGCGCCATCGTAAAACATATTTTCTTATTTTACAAGTTTAAAAAAAAATACCTTAATATACAGTCTTGAAAAAACAACGAGGAATTGAGTGTGTCATTACCAGTAATACGATCTAGAAGTAATTTTAGGAAACCGACAGAAGGCCAATATAAATATTTTTAGGAAAAAGAAGAGAAAGAGAAAAAAAATTAAACCTTGAGGTTACGGAGAAAGAACCCATCTTGTTAAGAGTGAAAAGAGTTGTAAAAAAAAAGAAGGTGTATCTACATTCTTAAAAAAAGGATGATAATACAACGGAAGGAGACAAGGTGAGGATCAAGTTGAATCATAATACGTGACCATGGATATCCTCACGTGGTGTGTTACCGTTTCACTTCTTACACACCCTCTTTTCGTTCTGTATTAAAAAGAAGTAAACTCGATGTGAAAGTGGACTAAAGTTAACTACCTAGGAATTTAACCAGACCAATGAACCTATTATCCTGTTTACATTATGAATTACAGCCCTAAACACCTTAAAACTTGAATGAATTCTGGTAATAATCAGTAATTTAAAATCTTTCACACATCTAACCTACACTTAAAAAGGGTTACACAACTTCCTTCCCTTCAATCAAAGTTGAACTTAAGAAATAGAAACCCTTTTACTTTTTCCTACTTACGTAAAATTATTACTTTGGTTAAATTTTTATAAACAGAATTAGGGTAAAATTCTAAACCGAATTACAAATGCCTAATTTATTAACTTAGGATACTCAAGGAAGCATAAGTTTAATTAATAACCGACCAACTTAAAATGTTTTTCAATTAGTATGACATACATATACATGTAGTTTCCTGTTTCCTCACATCCTATCACTGGACAAATCCTCACGCATGAGGGTGCATTTCTCATGAGTGTAACAATAACAACACCTTTTCTTGCGCATTGACCGATGCGTGGAAGAAAGCAATGCGTATATATAGAGGAAATTAAAGGTGGACTATTTTTGGTTTTACCCTCACACACTATATACATTTTATTAGNAAAAAAAAGAAGGTGTATCTACATTCTTAAAAAAAGGATGATAATACAACGGAAGGAGACAAGGTGAGGATCAAGTTGAATCACGTGGTTTTTATAGCCTAAGAAAAGGATGTGAAAGAGAAAGAGTTACTTTCCATTTCAAGATAGTCCGAAGGATGTGGACTGGACTGGGTAGACTCCAGTAGAAGGGCGCAAGGAGGTCGGACGAGACTTCGACCTGAATAGCTGCTTGGAGGAAAGCAGTGTACTTTAAGTTCACCAACCTCTCCAACTCATTTTTTAAGACGATCTTAACTTCATATTTTTAGATCTTAGATCTTAGAGTGCTCTATCATCCTTAAGATTTTAAGTGTGATAAATGATAGTAAAAGATCAAATTGTAAATTTTATCGAGGAAGTAGGTCAGGTAAAATCTGAAAATACGATTTTTCGCTTTTTTTAAAGGCATTCTTCATGCATGTGTTTTCAATTTTTATTTATATAGTACATATATGTTCAATTTGAATTCAATTTATTAATATTAAATTTTAAAAAGGTTAAATATGTTTTATATTCAGTATGAGTAAATAGTATATAGTATATCATGAGAAAGTTTAAATAAATAGCGATTTATAGAAAGAAATATGTAAATTAATATGAATTCAAATCACCCTGCTAAGCCTTAGTGTTTAGAGTATTGCGGCATAAAACAAAGGAATCTAAAGAATTCTCAGCATCGGAGCTAGTCATTTTTATGACTAAAGCCTGGTTTACATTGGTCGAGTAAACGGGCGAGTAGCTAGGTCGAGTAGCACTCGGCCGAGCTACTTGCCCAATGTGAACGATAGGGCGAGTAAACGGTCGAGGAGAGTGGATAAAAGATGGTCGAGTAAATGGGCGAGTGCGGTGGTAGAGTAGCTCGACCTCGGACGGGCGAGTAGACCCCCCACCCTACGTCCGTCCTAACATTGAATACCTTCATCTATATATAATTGCGGGATTATTCAGAACTAAAAACGAAAACACCTCACTTTACTAAGGCTACTATCTCAAGCACGTGTGAACGACTTTAGAGTCCACTCTACCAAAAAATAGCACTCTATTCTATTCGCCCGTCCCTGTGNTGCGGGATTATTCAGAACTAAAAACGAAAACACCTCACTTTACTAAGGCTACTATCTCAAGCACGTGTGAACGACTTTAGAGTCCACTCTACCAAAAAATAGCACTCTATTCTACTCGCCCGTCCCGGTGCTAAAAAGCATGCTAGCCCACTCGACCGTTTTCTCGACCAATGTAGACTAGGCTTAACTCTTCTGCTTCTTTATTTATCACCTAAAATAAAGTTCTAGGTCTTCTTCTGGCAACCTCTTCAGTGCGTCCTGAAGTTTCAATCTTAATACCACAAGTATATTTAGTTTCATATTCCAGAGTAAGGAGCGAAGAATGAAGACGCACTCCACACTTTGTGAGATGCGATCGCGCCATCGGTAGACTTAGCTTCATTATAATTCCAGTGGCGGGAGCCAACGAACTTTAATCAGACATAGTTTAAGGTCTCATTTTTTCAATTGTCCCTCTGGGATTCAACCTACTGTATTGTGGAACTGTTTATAGTACAAACAAGATTATGGTACTTCTTTAGATTGTTACTCCCTATGTTTTTATTTAGAATATATATAACTTTGACTAAATAACTATTAAGACAAAGGGACCTTTAGTCCAATTTACTTGGTCGAAGAAATGGACAATGGGACATAGGGATATCATACTTCTGCTTTTATAAGAGAAACAGTCTAAAGAAGAACATTCCGTACACCTTCTTTAAATTGTTGTTTCCCTCTATTTTTTTAAGGGGAGTAACAATTTAAAGAAGTGCCGAGATTATTATGAAATTGTATACTGTTTGAATATTAACAAGGTTTTAGAAGGGCATCCAGCCAAGACGCGCTAATCCCCAAAATTATTATTATAGTGTTCTTTTACAAGTAATTTTTATAAGAATATATCCTATATATATATCCTATTATTCTTTGCCGACGACAATCTCTTTTCTGTTTAAACCCAAAAAAGGAAAGAAAAAACAATTGCAGATTGTATTACAATAAGAGCATTGTACTTCTCGTGATATAATCGAATTCAGATGCGCATGACCGACTCGTAAATGGATCATAAATTAAGCTTAAAACAGTTTAACTGTATCTAAATGATCCTAAAAAACTGTATCTGTTATAATCCAGTATTCTTCTATTACCTGAATACCAATCACATACGATATTAGTCTAATTTTCCAGATGTATATTAAGATAATTCTTTCGTCGTTTTACTCCCGCGTATTCACAAAAAAATGAGGGAAGATTGATTGCTGATTGTTAGCAATGATTGGTTAGTAGGAATTTCTCTTTAAAGAATTTTCATTGGGTCAAAGTAATTTTAAGAGCTTAATCTAAGAAGTGGGCAATTTACTTTAATAACTTATACTAGAAATAAGACGGCAATGATGAGTCAGAAGTGCGCGTAGAAATATAATTTATCAGAATGACTCTCATACCAAGGCCCATAAATAAGAAAAATAAAAGTGTCAAAAACAGAGAGAGAAAATATATAATAATATGAAAATAAAATAATTTTTAAAAAAAAGTAGAAGATTAGGGAGGATTTGTCGACAAAATTAAGAAATTTCACGACTAAAGAGTCGCACGAAGGATGCATTAACAAAAAGATAGAAATGGAACATATTTTCGATTAGTATACTCTGTCATTGCTTCTCCTTTTACATTTTTTTTTTAAATGAAGATAGAATGAAGAATGAGAAATAGAAATAATGTGATAATACGAGAATTATAATAATAGTGAAATCAAGTATCAACAAGGCATTTTACGAATACCTATACGTTGTTCTTACTCATAATACATGTTTAATATGTTAAATGAATGATAATAATGTATAATAATAATTATTTAACGTTATCTTCATTGTAATCGTAAATTAAGGATATAACTAAGTTACTTAGTTTTGCTGTTGTGTCTTTTACTTCCCGGTAAACATAATATTATGGTGGACGCAGATATCCGGATTCATATTCCGAAATCAGGCGCGAGCATTATTGAGTGTAGTTTAATATAATGATTGTGCAGGCATGGCATATTCATACATAGTTGGGCATACAGGTTAATATGATACACATGTTTCACTCCTCCCGGATTCGAACTCACTATGTATATGTCGGTTTTTAGGTTTCAGCCGTAGTTGCTAAAATTTTTCGAATCGTCTATTTAAAAATCGGCTATGCGGGTTCCCTAAAGTAGTGATTTAGGGGACCAGCTTAACCGATCTGGTTTATGATTCTGATTGATATATCGCCGCGCACGAAATGTAGTTGTTTATAACTTCTTATACATTTCCAAAACTTATCTAAGTTATTAAACAACTAATCAAAAAATTTGGTCAATCACGATGCCTAATAATTGATAATATGTATATGTTAATTTAATTTGGCTACCGTGTTACCTCGATATAATAATTTAGAGGCAACCCATGACAAAACAGGGAACTGAGGTCGACTGAGGGATATTGGAAAAGTGAAATGCACTGTGACTGATCCAGCACTATAGAATGTGCAGACACGGTGTTTAGGATATTGAGGACTTCCTTTTTCAAAATAAGTTTTTCTTTTACTTTAGGTTTATGTGTTTTTCCCCCCGTTTGAACCTTTGTTTTATTTTCACAATATTCAATTTAAAAAAAACAAAACTGTAATACAAAAAAAAATCCACCTATATGCTAGTATATTTTATTTAGTACAAAACCTATTGCAATATTTCCAGAGAGGATATTGAAGAGAAATAATAGAGAAAAAAAACAAAAACAAAATACTGTAACAAATGTGACCATCCAACCAAATCATATTTAGAAAGAATAAACCCAAAAATAATAGAAAATGGATTGAAAGAACAAATCAAAAAGTTTCCAAAAAAGTTATATATATTTTCGTAATATACTTTATTCTTTAATGTCTTTAATTAGATAGCACTCAATATTTACAACAAAAATATATAAATAAATAAAAAAAATAATAATAATAATTAAAATTCTATAAATAGTAAAAAAAAAGTATTAATATCGAGTTCCCTATATTTTTCCTGTGTGTGCATCAAAAAGATCTTAAATACTAATGATGCTATCTCTTTTGATTCAAATGTTTTTGGAACCATACAGAGTGACAAGGGACAGACAATAACAGGCACAGAAACGAAATTTATTTATAGGTTTTACCAAAGAAAACTTAAAAACATTTATTTAAAAAAAAAATAAATAAAAATTAAAAAAATATATCTTTTATAATAAGTAAACACACACTAAAATCTAATAATAAATACTCCTGTCATAATGTGTNTTTTCTTAATAATTGATAGTGGCTGTAAATCAACAACTAGGACAAGAACCAGATGTTACTAGAAGACATAACTCGGCATCATGGGCTCCATAACCTTACAAAAACAATTCAAGAACCAAGAATATTAATTAAAGTCTGTTTAGGCTCCGCCTTTTCTTGTATGTTTAATTCCATACTATTTATTTGTTTGCATGTTAAATTATTACTATTTATTTTGTACTTTATTTGTTAACATACCTTGTAAATATTACTTAAACCTAGCTTTACACATATTATACACTATACTCAACACTTCTCACATAATCAGCAGTGCAAGGAAGAAATGTTTATTACGATTCTGATGCGCCGTAGATTTCAAAACAAGGAGTAGGAAGGTTGCAATAGGGTTACTGGAGGTTCCGCAATCCAGCACGCAATTCATCCTCGGTCCACCGGGTGTAACCCCCACCATACCGCTTCAACCAGGGCTCATCACCACTAGCGGCTTTCAAGCGCTCAGTTTCAGCGCTGATTTGGTTAAGGTAGACCAGCGAAAACCTACCTAAGGTGGTTACCTTTAGCGAACATGCCGGCGTAAGTACGTTAATTTAATTTTAAGTTTCTTTTATAATTATTTGGCCACCGTTAGCGACCGGAGCCCAGTTATAACATTGCTTAGCTTCACCTTGAGACGTTTACCAACGATTTGGGTGGATTTAACCTAGCCGAGTGGGGTTTCCTCATCA
Source organism: Gerris buenoi (assembly GCA_001010745.2). Lineage (NCBI taxonomy): Eukaryota > Metazoa > Arthropoda > Insecta > Hemiptera > Gerridae > Gerris > Gerris buenoi. Next base: position 152,859 of record KZ652096.1, read on the forward strand.
CAGAACGGCGCAGCTAAGCACTGACTTCGGCACAGTGGACCCCTGACATCCCCAATTTCTCCGGACCAGGCATCAGGCAGTGTCAACGCACATTAAATTAGTATAATTGTTGAGACATGGCCGCTCTCCACCGGTTTGTTTTTTGCAGACGCCTATTGTCAATCTATGTCCCGCAGACGAACTTAGCCGACCACTTATTCTTAAAAGGCGCTAAAAGATTGACTTATATACAAAATTCTACCTTGATGTTAGTCAGATACTTTTTTGCACGCTATCTCCTGGACTATAAGTGAAAGTTTTTAACGAAAAATTATTAATTGGCATAAATAAAGTAGGATTTAAATATAATTATTAAATATTATTTAAATTTAATTTAAACCTGTGCAAGTTAAGCTCATTCTGTCAAATAAGTTTGTATGTTGCAGAAAAATAATAATAATGGGGGAACTTTTTAACTAACGAGGGGACACTTGATTTTAAGTTCCTTGTGTCCGTAAAATATATAAGAAAAAATAACTGAAAAAAAAACACAATTTATATTTTAAAAATTTTAAGTAAATATTAACATTATTTATTTTATTCTAAAATATCTATAACTAACATATTTTACAACAATGAATTACTAATTTTATTTTATTCTATTAAGTTTATTTATTCCTTGAACTGTGCGTTTAATTGTTAAATCATAATTATAATTGTTTTACAATAAACTGCTGATTTTCTTCTATTCTATTAAAATTATTAATTACTTGATCTCTATATAAAATTTTATAATCTTAATTAACAATAAACTACAAATTTTCCTTTAATCTATTAATTTTATTTAATCCTTAAACTGTAATTAACATTTTATATTGTTGTTTAACAATAAATTACTGATTTTCTTATATTAATTTTCTTGATTTGTATTAAAAATTTCATATTGTTGTTTTAATAACAATATCCTCATTTTCTTTTATTCTTTCCAGACTTTTTACAAACTTTATATTATTTTCAAGCTACAAAAAAAGGTTTTTTTATAAACACCAGCTCAATTTGCATCTTTATCATGCCTCTCTTGTGAAATTTTTCAACCTTTATAGGCTAAATTCGATGTCAAACTGTCTTTTTTTATACGAATATTATCTAAATTAACCTAGCTGTTATAGTCAATAAAGTACTTGTCCTTTTTCACCTCAAATACTTTACATATTTTTCGAATAAAGGTATGGAAGATTCCTAAAACTCGTATAAAATTCGTTCCAATATCAAAGGAAACGAGTGAGAAAGTTATTTTTAAAGTTATGACATGAGTAGTAGGTAATATTGTGATTGAAAATGAAGGAGAGATTCACTCAAGGGGTATTTTGTCACTGTATAGAGTTAGTTCTATTCACTGGTTACAGCGATACTATCACGTCTTTTAGGTCGTAGACGTGACTAAAATAATCGATTTTGATTTTTTTGATCTCCCCCTTTTCACTTTCGGAATTTTATATGAAGTGCGTGATAACTTTAAGAATTTTTATTTTTGCTTCCAAGCTTACCGAAGATATCGAAGCAATGTGATCGGTTCTGGAGTACAACAAATTTTTATGCCTCTAATTTCAAAAATTCTAAGACAGAAATCCGTTTCAGAGATCAGGGAACATTTTTGGATCCACGTCTTTTGCCGGTTTGTCGCTCAATGTTTGCGAACCACCATATCTGTGTCCCTTAGATATTTTGTTCAGGCCCGTTTTAGACGTTCACTGCGCCCTGGGCACCCCGTCACGATGCGCCCCCCCCCAAGCTCTTCTGCAAGCTCCATGCTAAACTAACAAAATCTTGTCTTTAAAATTCGCATTTGCGTTTCATAATTCCTGTTTTATTCCGCCCTAGTACGGTAAAAAGAAGAATTCTTCACCTTAACGCACGATTAGCGAATTTGTTTACATTTAACAAAACTAATTTGCTGTTTGTCTAATTAAAGGAACTGTTAATTGAACGAGTTTTTAGTGGAAAACAATGAGTGATTCAAGTGATTATTATTATGAAGAAAATGAGGAGAACAATACGTCTCCCAAAATAATAATTAATTCGGCACAAAATACAACTAATGAATTAATTTTTNTTTTGGGGGTAGCGCTCCCAAATTTGGAGCTAAAATTAATTTCTCAATTTCGCCTTGGGGGATGATTTTCTGAACGTGTATGCCAAATTTTGTCAAAATCGGCCCAGTAGTTTAGCCTCCACGAACGTGCTCAGACGACAGACACACATTTTTTAAAAACCATTTTTTGGACTCAAACGGACCTCTAAACGTGTAAATCCATCAAAATCGAATTTTGTGCCATCACAATATTTTATCTTTATATATGAGAAAGTAAAAAATATGTCAGATTTACCATTTACCCCTCCCGACTGTCCTCAGTTTGGTTCGCCTATATACGTGTAAATTCCAGAAAAAAATGACTTTATAAAAATGTATGCTTGGTCTAAAACGAAGATTAATCGAAAACAAATTACACGAAAAATCGTCAAATAAAACAGTATAGTTAATTTCTAGAGTTATGTCACTTTGCGTGCGTAATAACAGTAAACTGTTCAGCTTGTCATTTCGAATTACAGACCTTTTCACTGATTTTATTCTGTTAAAAGCTGAAATGAAAAGCTCCTCTCCGCCGAGCAGTTGGTTTTGATTTTTTACATGAATTTAAGTATCAATTTAGCAAAAGTACTTTCGAAGCTTTAGGTGTAAATGATGTATGTTTGTGCGCATGTGGAAAAGAAACAAATGAGTGCAGAAGGTTGAAACTTATATGGGACCAAAAATAAGCTAATTTTGACCTACCATACAAATTTAATTAAAATTGGTTAATTAAACTCTAAATGTATATAGAGTTGTTATAGAGATTTTCGTTGTTTTGCAGAAAAAAAGAAGTTATATATCTTTTACTCAATGCCAGACAAAACTGTTATACATAGTAATCTATTACTGTAATAGCCATAATGTTTATTCAGGAGCAGTAATCCTCCATATAAAAGATTCACACAGCACAGTTTTGAATACAATGTTCTGTTCCCAGTCTTGTCCCAGTCTTGTGTTAAGTTGAAGGTCACAAAGAGGATTACTTGCTAACATCTTCAGTAAAGGTTATTTACCTCTAACAAACAATGTTTATATTTTTCTCGTGCATTTTTAACCCGCGCAATATTGCGCTATAAAGATGTTATGAACACTTTTTTTTATGAAACTTTCAGTTCAGATTAAGAACCCGTATAGAAGTGATTGTTATCTTTAATAACCGTTGTAACGGACGCCTTCCTACAAGATGAATCAACGTGAGAAAGCTATTTTACAACAAACAACTAATAGTACATATAAATAAAATGAAAAAAGGTCTCTTAACTATATTTACATCAGAATGTTTATTTCATTTATTTCTCGTAATCATTATACCATTTTTTCTCACTGTAAAGGAAGAATAATAAAAGCAAAAACAACACGGAAATAATAATAATAATATCTAACAAAAAAATACAGTGTCAATTAGAGTAGCACATAGCTTCCTCGCATTCTATTTCGTATACATTAATGATTTTATGCTTTTACAACTATTATTGACAAATTTATTTAATTTTCCCCCGTTTATAAATCTGTCACAATAGTTTTGATTGGTTACATGGATTGCAGTATTAATTTAGCAAAATTTAAAGAGCGTAAACAGTTGAAATTATCTGGCATCTGTGGACTACTGTCGACAAATAATCTAAATTTCATAAAAATCAGGTAAGAGCTTTTGATGGTATAGGTGTAAATAAATGAATGTTTATGTGCATGTGGAAGAGAAACCAATAAGCGCAACAGGTTGAAATTTATATAGGACCAACAATGGACTAATTATGATCTATATTATATAAAGAAAGTGGTCCATGGGACTGTTTTTTAAACAAATCTATCTTTTTATTCCTATAGTGGAAATTTCTATACTGATGATTACTATACTGATCTTTAACGCCGTGAATTTCAACTAGTAATGACTAAATTAAATCTGTATAAAATAATTACATCATTGAAACCGTTACATTAAGAATAATATAAAATATACTGCTATATGAAAACATTACTTGCTAGAATTACATTAGTAATTCTGAAGCAGTGGAATTTTGGAAAGATAGTTAACTAATCAAAACAACGATTAATATGAACTGAACATTATAATTATGTATTATAATGTTGAATTAAACTGTATAACAATAGTTAAAGAATTCTTTTGTTTTCTTTTACATAAACGATTTTTTGTGAGAATATACATACATTCCACAACTGTGTTTATTACTTCTATAATTATAGTTCACGAGGTAATAAATTATCACAATATAGTTAAAATAGACTGCCAATTGGTGTGGCACACTTCCTCGAATCCTACCTTCGTACTTTATTGATTTTATGCTTTTGCAAGCCAATATTGTCTAATTGGTTTAATTGTTTCCCCCGTTTTCTTTTTTTATCTGTCAAAATTGTTGTGATTTTTTACACGAATAAAGTATCAATTTAGCAAAAGTCAAAGAGCGCTGGCGGTTCAAACTGATCTGGGGCTATCTGCGGGTTACTTTTGATAAACTATAAAAATTTCATTCAAATCTGATAAGTACTTTTGAAGCTATAGGTGTAAATAAATGTATGTTTGTGCGCATGTGAAAGAGAAACAAATAGCCGCAGAAGGTTGAAACTTATATGGGACCAACAATGGGCTAATTATGACCTACCACCCAAATTTCATTAAAATTGGACGTGTAGTTTTTAAGATATGGTGGTTCGCAAAAGTTGAACGACAGACTGACACGGAACCAAAAATGATCCCTGATGTCTGAAACGGATTTCTGTCTTGGAATTATTGAAATCAGAGACCTAAAATGTTTTCGCTCTTCAGAACGATCACATAGCTTCTGTTACCTTCGGTAAGCTCGGAAGCAAAATAATCTGGCAATTGGTGCGGCACATAGCTTCCCCGCATCCTACCACGCAGTTCTTAGATTTTATGCTTTTACAAGCCATTAATGTCTAATGCCTGGTTGACACAATCCAAGTAACTACTTGGTCCAAGTCACTTTGATCCAATCCACTTGGTCCAAGTGTTTGTGGAACTTTGAAGTACGGTTTACACGATCCAAGTAGTGGATCTTTGATACACTATAATATAAAGCAGAGGTTAAGATTGTGTGCAATATTTTCTTATTTTCCCTCTGGAACTTTCCAGTTAAATAGTACATATTAAGTTATAAAACAGTGGTGATACATCAACTTCTAGTAAACGAAATATCAGTCATTTTTTGACTGCTGCGTTTTCATAATTTATCAGGTGGCGCCATTTTTGTTTTTATTAAAGTCTACTTTGGTGTAGCCCATCAACTCAACTTGGATGTCCAAGTTGACTTGGATACCCGGTCTACGCGATCCAAGTAGCGTCAAAACTGACTTGGTCCAAGTATACTTGGATCGTGTAAACGTAGCTTAATTTGATTAATTGTTTCCCCCGTTTATTAATCAGTCAAAATTGTTTGATATTTTACATTAGTTAAAGTTAAAGTATCAATTGTGCAAAAGTTAAAGAGCTTATACGGTAGAAATTAATTTGCGGGCTAATTTTTACGAACCTTCAAAATTTCATAAAAATCAGATACCTTCTTTTGAAGCAAGAAGTGTAAATAAATGTTTAAATCTCAGAGGAAGGAGAAGGAAGGGGTAGAGGGAGCAATGCTATTTGAAAAGTGGTTCATTATGCTACACCCTTATACTAAACCTCCCAAGCGAGCTCAATCCGGACTAAAGTAATTACGTGGTCACTGGTCCTTGTCTTATTGGTCTATTCCTTGTCTATCTGTCCCCACAGACGGTTGTCAACAAATCCTTATCAGTAGCATTTATTTGATACCCCACTCAAAGAAGATTGTTATTGGTTATTTAGGAACTGTTGCACGTTTATTAACGACGTTATACTGCCATTAGATAATTAATAAGGTTAACAACAAACATTAAAGTACATATTTATGAAGAAAACTGAATTAAAAAAAAATTAAATCTCGTAAGAAAATATCACTTATTCTTATCAGCTGATATCAAATAAATTTCGAGTTTTTTATCGAGATATCAATACTGTTTCAACAAACTGCCGCTTGGGAGGTTTAGTATAGGGGTGTAATGAACCACTTTTTGAGACCCAGATTCTATAGTATTGTTCCCTCTACCTTCTTTGCTCTGAGGTCTAAATAGTGAATATATTCAAAAGTAAATACAGTTTCACTTAGGAGATGCCCTAGGAATAAGCTGGACGAACAAGTCAGGTAGCAGGAGAAGTCGTGGAAGAACAAAAAAGCGATGAAAGATACGGAGGAGAATTAATGAGATTATGGTTCCATCAGGTACATGATAGAGTTGAGGAGATCAATGTATAGAATAAAATATACAAAAATAAATATGTATTAAATAATAATCATTCTTCTCCTTAAGAAAATAATTGAATCTAACAGTTCTTCAAAATCTCATAATCATAAACCCACAACCTAATGAACTTCTTAAAACCATATAAAAAAAAAACAAAAAAACAATGAATTATACCTAGTTGAATTTTACGTTACAGATTTCTTCTTCAGATTGGATAGTTCATAACCGCAAAGATTATAAAAACGAGGTTCTATGAGACCGCACAAACAAAGCTACAACTAACTCCTATACAAACGTAATTACAGTGAAAACCATTCAGGGTGAAAATTACTTAAAACAATCTCCTATATTATCCGTCTAGTAAGGTAAAGAAATAAAAACAAGCGAGAAAGTAATTCCTTGAAGTAAATTTAGCGTGAACTCTCTCTTTATTATACTCCCGAATAAATAGAAATACGTATACATATTTAATTTAAATTATTGTAACAGTTAATCATTCTTATATTGGAACGAAGTTCCTAATGACACGTTCTGGAGCCCGGGAGAGAACACGAAAAAAAAGACTGTCACAAAATCAAAATCACAAAACTAAGCGTCACGAAATTAACCGATGACGATATCTTGAGTAAAAGATGACCGAGTTAGTTGAAATTTGGTGCACATCTTCATTTTGCCAATGCCCGCCCAGGATGAGTTCTTTGGAATACGTTACCTGCCCAAGCGTTCGCGATCGCGTACACGTAAGCTTCAAATTTAAAATTGGAATTTTAGGACCGGAAAAAATTCTAACTTCATCTATTTAATGAAACAAACAACTTTTATAATTTTTTTATTTTATTTAATAAACACTGACACTGCTATGAAATGATAATAAGATCGCTAAATTTATTAAAGCGGACCTAAACGTTTAAAATAAATAATACAACTTTTTCACCGATATCATACGTTCTAACGTATCTATTTTATTTTATTAAAAATTCTTACACATCGTCTAAAGTACAGCTAAAACAGGAACGTGAAATTTCAACCTGATACAAGTTTTTGAGTAGGGAAGAGATAAATTTTATAATATATATTTAAAATTAGTAGGCCGAGTAGGTAGAAAACAGTTCCTATCAAAAACAACCATACTCTTTAACTATAAAGTTATCACGATTGACTTTTTTCTCAATATGCAATACATATTTACGCTTGCTTTAATGATAAAAATAATGCATTTCTTTTAATTTTTGCCTTAGCTCCGCAAGGTACAAAAAAAATTTTTAAGCAGTGTGATTTTATAATTTACATATAAAAAAGCGTAAGCAACTTCGTTCCTACAGGGTGTCCCGCGACTCCAAGAAGAAAAATAAGTGGATTAACTATTATGACCTATAGAGGAAAAATATCTAATTATAAAAAGTATATAACCTAAAGTATAACCATAAGTAGGATAATACCTTAGGATAAGTTTTTACTGTAGATGTATACAATATAACTGTAAAAATGGACTAAGAGATTCTCCGATTTGTTTCAACTTGCCAACAAACAGAAGAAAATATCCAACATATTGTTATGGAATGAACTGGGTATAAAGAACAAAGAAAAAAAACTTATGAGCAGTTAAATATTGAAGATGATCGTTCAATTAAAAAAACTTAATAATGGAGAGGTCTCGCAATACAAAATCAATATATTATCATTATCGAATCGATGTCCATGGGCCAGAACCGGCCAAATATAACTGCTCATGAAGTAGAACTTATCCCAGTACTTTATCAGAATCAGAATACATCACTTCATTATATAACATAAGTTAAGTTTTTCTGTGCCACAAATCAAAGTTAGCAATCCACTAGCTGAGCCATAATACCACTAAATAACTAAGTGAAAAATAAACAAATTAATATTTTATAACAATAAATCATATAAATATACCATCTGATTAAGCTATTTAGTATAAAGTACTGCATTAAAAATTGACATCTTTTAAATCATTAAACCATTTGCATATTAAAACAGTATAAACAATTCATTAATCACATTTGATAAGAATGAAGGATAATTAAGTCGAGTTGAAGTGAAATCGCGATAAAAAAGAATATAGGGTATAGTGAGAAAGCGGTCCTTATAAAAGAATGATTCTGCGCATGAAGTGACTAAATGTCTTAAGAGTGATATAGGATGATGTTAATGGATATGTCCTTAATGAATCCACAAAAGAAGTTTCAATATTTCATAAGGTGATAAAGATTCATGACACTCTCGCTAATCTTTATGTGAAGAAGTTTAATCATTTATGAGTTGTTTGTGCCTTTGTCTTGGAGTATGATTAGGAAAGTTTATAATGAAAGTATGAAGTTCCGGTATGGCATACATGATAGAAGGATAAGCGATCATTCATTCAATATCTAAGGTCGATATAATTTTCAAATTATACAGTTGTCGAGTTAAGGATAATGATTAAAGCGGTAACTGTCATTCTAATGCATTCATTTTATCGTAAGGAAGTAATAAGTTAAGGTTAATCATTCAGCTACTAAAGGAGACGTCCAATTAATCTGGAAAATGGACTTTTTTCCAGCGAGGCCCCGCAAGCAGGTTTTCTCAGGGCCTCGATAAATTAAAAGTAACTGTACAAATTTCAGATTTCAATTGAAAACTCTATTGCTTATGTAAAAATCCAAATAAAGTTTCGCTCTAGAGCTCAGGGTTGTCAAAAAAAAAAAAAAAAAAAAAAAAAAAAAAAAAAAAAAAAAAAAAAAAAAAAAAAAANAATGTGATTATTTATGATCCTGAGTGCATAACTATTTTGTAGACCTAAAATCAAGTTGATGGCAGTTTGTTACTTGATAGGACAGCTATTCAAATATTACTCCCAAATCAAAGTGGTCACCAATCAAGTGACAAACTAAAATCAACTTGATTTTTGGTCTACTATCTAGTCTTGTACTCAGGATCATGGAACTCATATTGTCCACCAAATTTGGCGGGTCATGGCTGCTCTCAATAGATTTATTATTTTTTTTTTTTTCAAATTAAATATTTCCTCAACATTTTTTGTATTTTCCTATAAACAATTATGTATAATTACACTGTAGAACCATATAAATGTTAACATTCTTTCTCAATCGTATGAACAAAAACCGAAGATCTTATTGGAACATGAATTTTATTTTATACTTATGTGCAGTGCACATTCGCCAAGAGACAGGACGAAAAGAAATCAATAAGCCATATTAAAATATTAATTGACAGAATCTGTTTAAATCTGTATATGTACATCTGTATAAAGAGCTGAATCGCAAGTCAATTCAATTCAAATTTAATCATAAGCAATTTTAAATGTTAAAAAAACAAAACAATTATATTCAATGGACTTCAAAATAGGACAAAACAATTACGAATCGACTTCAAATAATGTCTCCATTAAGTTGTAAATGTAAATTTACTCAAATTAGTTAGGTTTACGGTTCTATTAGTCATATCCGAATCTTTATTAAAGACAAGCAAAGATAACACGAAATACAAGCAGGCAAAAAAAGGAGAAAGCTTCATTTGAATGGATGACGTTCCGTCAAAAGAATTCTATCAACCTAAAACACATTGGTACGCTGTACCGTTAAAACATCTTATCTCTTATTAGATGTATCATTAACTAATTTATTTTCTTCTACTACTTCCAATTGAATCCATTTTAACGCTAGCTAATGACAAAATAATAGTTGATTGTCGGTTTTCTATTGCCACGATTGTATGTCAGGATAAAAAAAAAAGGTGAAAATATCGTACATAATACAATGAATAAAATATTACAAAAGGGAAATGCAACGTATTCAATAATGAAATATCGTGTGCTGATAATACGAAGCAGAGAGTAAGAGTGTGTCTAAATTGGTGATAAGAAATGTGTATAAAATATTATCTACAAATAAATACAAATAACAAAGAATTTTTTTAAAAAATGATTTGAAAAATGAAAACCGTGAAATCTGAATTGTATACACATAATAATACGAGATGTATATTATTCAAAATATATTTAGAAAAATTAAAGGTGTTTCTGGTCAAAGTCACAAAAAACGTAGCCGATCGTACCGGCTAAAAAATGAACTACAATTCGACAATCATAAAGAGCATGAATGTTAATTGATTTTTACTTTCATGAAAATGAAAATATGGTGATACCCTCCAAAACGTGATTCCGAGATCTCTGTGAAGGAGGGGTCTTAAGAACCCGGGGGTATCATAGAAATCCGTTTCATATACATGTATGTCTGTGTCTGTGTGTACGTATGTACGTACGTTCGTTCCGAACTTTAAACCTCTATAACATCGCTTCAAGACATCGTATTGAGATGCACGGCATTTTTAAGAACTTTTGTCGGCAAAACTGACGGTGCAAACCACATCATCGTAGCTTCCACATAACGAAGTTTCGGAGCTACAGTCACAGCACGAAATCGGTCTGTCAACGATAACTTTTACAACGACACATATACATGTGTCCTATATAGTAGATTGTACCTATACTTTTTGAGCACAATCGGACAAGCGGTCTGGGAGATATTGGCATTTTAGTGTTTTTTTTTAAGGGTTTTTTCGGAACCAAATTGCGGATTAACTGTAAGTCCTATCGAAAAGCGGATAGCACCAGCGGTAACTGATTTTAAAAGTTCTACAACTTTGGTCCTATGACTTTTTGTCGTACGACCATTCCTTCTACCTTAAACAGAGACATGATTTTTATTGTGTTTATTATTATTATTTTTGTTGCAAAACTATAATAATCAATATTAGCTGTTTGTACGATGTAGTTTACACAGAGTTCTCTCTTGCTCACTATTGACACGGCAACATTTCATGGAAGTCATGTGTGGGATTTCCACACCGGTACTTATTAAATATTTTCAAATTAAATTGTTAGGTACTTTTTATTTTTATAATTTCCAAATTCATATGTATATCGCGAAATTCAAATAATGATCTATTATGTCACTAAAAGAGCTCAAATAGTACCTAATTCTAGTCAAATCGATGTGCTTATTTGTATCGAATTAAGCATATAAGTTACAACCATAAAAATACTTGGCGTTAATTTCTTTACAATTATAATTTGTATATATCACGTTCAATATGCTTCAGACGTTCTCAAACAACATATTATTCAGCAACAATATTCTAGTTCGTGTCCCGGAAAAGTGAAAAATATTTCAAAGTAATATTAATTTTAGTTGCACTGTAAAAACACTGACTTGTCGATAATGGGCATCAGAAAATTGGAGGCATAGTCTTAAGCATGCAGCAATGGCCATAACGATTATTATTAGTACGACTACATAGCACCAGATAGCAGAAAGAAAGATAAATATTCAAACAGAATTTAACAAGTCAAAAAAGTAGATAGAGAAACATTCAACAACAAATTCAACAACAACATTCAAACAAACTTGAATAAGTTCAAAAAATTTCTTCCGGGAGTCAGCGGGGCCCAAGGGCGCCAGGCGCCGCGGCGGTCCGTCTATCAATGAGTCCAGGCGACACAAGGTCGTGGGTTCGATCCCGTGCCATCATAATCTTATTTCATCCATGAATCGAGAGTGGAGCAGGGCAAGGGCTTCTTCTAGCCCACCCTTTTAAAAATATAAGTTTTCTTTTTATGCGTTATTTCAACCCCACTTGGGTCATTATCAAGAAAGAAAATTCTTGATTCATTCTTATGTCGACTATTTTTCAATTCAATCTATAGTTCAGCGTTAGTATAACTATATAAATCTATGCGATTCGAGTTTATAGTTTGCATTTTAACCAAAGGAAATTTGATAAATGTGATAAAATTTTCTTCGCTCTGGATTTCTTTTCACCTTGATCTCATTTAAGAACAAACTAAGACGTACCCCTTTACAAAAAGAATGAAATATCGACTTTGATTTATCACATTCATCTGTCATTGTCATTCTAGAGTTCTTTGGTTCAGACAATTTTTCAGTGTTTTGACCAAATCTAAAACCCGGAACGCTTTTTTTGTTTTCATTGTAAAGAAAAATAATTTATCGTTGGAATAGTGAAAGTTCTTAAATAGTTACGAGATCCATCATGGATTTATTTTGGTTGAGGCGTTGTTAAAAGAATAAATTTGAATTTCAATTAGTGACGTTATTTCAGTTCACTTAAGTTGAACGCTCTAGTTCTATTTTTAACCAGATTTTTATGCACGCAAAATTTAATAAAATTTGAATCTAAGAAGGAAGCAATTGTTGTTTAGTTTTTCTTCAATACTATAAATTTTATTTCATGCTCTCAAATTACAAGGCCAAAAAAATTACAAATTTAATTTTTTAAGAAAAAAAATTAAAAAATCAATATCTTTATCCGTTTTAGGTGGTTTTAAGACCTCCTGAGAGGTTCTCGCAGCATGACGGATGTATGTATGTATGTGTGATATCATCGTAGCGCCCAAGGTATTTAACCTAGAGAGTTGAAACTTGGCAGAAAAATCAGTCCTAACCTGAAGTGGTGCCGCCCGGAAAATCAACTTTTTCCGCCATTTGAACCCAGATTGCTGAGTCAGTAAATTTTTAAAAATCGTAATAAATCGAAAATGCTCCTGATCGAGTTGAAATTTGGCGCGAATGTGTCTTTCCGTGTGGCAAACAAGCCCACCAAATTTCATTTTGATATTGGCCGCAATTTTGAAGTTATCAATTTTTGAATTTTTAAACTTTGACGGTTAATAATGCTTAAATTACACATAGGATTTTGACAAATAGAATATCGTTGGAATCGGAAAAAATTAAGGAACAAATATGAAATAACCCCGATGAAATTCCATTAATTAGTTTAAAAGTTATAAGCAAATGTATTTATTTATTAGGGCGATAATTTTGTTGACGTCAAAGTTTGTTTACATCTGTCAAAATACCGCCCAACTTCAAATAATTCAATAAAATATAGGTATTACATTTTTTTTTTAAGAATGATAAGAAATCAGTTAGTTCAGAACGGTCACCCATCCAAGTACTATCCACGTCTAGTGCTGATGCTTCTTCAGGAGAGGCCACTGTAGCGGCTAGTGGCCTCTGAAGTGAGGAAAAGTTCCGAGGCACCCCGATTTTACCCGAAAAGTACCCGATTTTTTGTCATGATATTTGAGGGCGCATGAAAATTCAAATTACACTTTTCTTGTAGGAAATTTTGTTAGCTTTACTACAATAACACTAATTTTGTTCTAACTTTTATACTTTTAAGGGGCATTGAGTGTTTTTTATGAGCAAAGATATGCGATCTTAAATATGTAAACCATAAAATTTGACCTTGTGGAGGAAAGAGTTAAGATTTGACCCATGGTTTACATATAGCGTTTTTGTAGCCCCTGAAGCGTAGAACAAACAACGTACTTCATTTTTTCACATATACCGCCTGTCACCTTGTATATTAATGCATAATGAATAAAAGGAACAAAGATACAAACTATATAGATAGCTAACAGCTAATAAAATTTCACATGAATGTATTCATGCATTAATCAACTAAAATATAAAAGCAGTTCTTATTCGCTCGATTCCCTAGAATGTTTTATCATGAAAATAATAACAATTATTAACAC
>KZ652096.1:173038-185710 GCA_001010745.2 Gerris buenoi
AAAAAAAAAAAAAAAAAAAAAAAAAAAAAAAAAAAAAAAAAAAAAAAAAAAAAAAAAAAAAAAAAAAAATGTGGGTGAAAACAATACTTTTCCTGCCATAGGTAGTGAGGAAAAGGAAAAAAGTGAAAATCAAGCGGTACTCCTACTTCCCTACTGTTTTATTTTTAAGGGGAGTAACAATCTAAAGATGTGTCAATCAAGCTCTCCTTTTAACCTCTAACTTCCTGGCACTATACTGAAATACTTCGGCGCTTCAAATGATGAAATATAGTACTAATATGAGAAAAACCCAGCAAACATCTGGTTATAGCTTTTGCGTGATTAGTTCAAGAGAAGTGTTTTTAATCAAGACAATCAAGACTAATCCACTAAATTTAAGTTTGTAAAACCCTAATTACCTCCAAAACAAACATAAAATTAGACACTTCACTACTTAAATTGGAAATGATAGTTAAAAATGTCAAATAAACATAATATATTATGGACATTAAAAAAGAAAATTTTAAGACTAACAAGCTAAATAATTAACAGACCTTAGCAATTCCTTTTTATTATAGAATCTAAATAAAGAAGTGGATACAAAAAGTCTGGAAAGTTTAAAATTGCCAATTTAACTATCTGAATTTATTGGTAATGAAAGTTGTAAAAGCCTAATAAATAAATGACAAGGACGAATATATAAAATAAAAGAAATGAAAAATTAAATAATGGTTAAGTTGAAACACGTCAAATAAAAAATATTTAGTAACCTTAAAAGCCGGCTTAGGAGGATCAATTTGTTCTCTCCTTGGTTAGATTTGAGGTTAGTATTATTTTTTTTATATTATCTTCTTTAGAATTGTTGTTATAAAAGAGATTAAGCAATCCCTTTTCATTTCAATGCATTTATAACTTCAGCCTTACATGAAAATATACTCAATACGTGCGTTGGACGTGCTTACAAAAATAAAATAACAAGATAGAATAAAGCTTGTCACTCATTGTTAAGAGCTAGGTCTGTTTAAGATCGATTATTTGAATAGGGTAGTAGAAAGTGCAGTTAAAACTACCTTAGAATGTTCGATGTCCTAAATTCTAGATAATCAAAGTCAAACATCATGTCTTTGTTTTGAATCAAGGATCACATGACGTTTAAAGTTTATACTTAAAGGTTATATTTAGAGGTTAGTTATAAAACAGCTGATGCCATAATACCTTACAGTCTGTCACAAACGAGAGTTAGTGCGTTGACAGCGCGGGAAAAGCTAGCAAAAGGAAATGGGGTGGGGAGCTAACGAGATCTCAAGATTTGCCCTCTGGATAACCATAATATAAGAAGGTAAATGTAGTGGCTTAATTTTTCCCTCAGAGGTTGGCCAATCTGTGTGACACTCGATTTCCCGCGCTGTCAACGCACTAATTCTCGTTAGGGACAGATTGTAGTGTTTACTGAATGTAGTATATGTTTCTTATAATATTATAAAATTAACTTTTCTTGCCAGACTTAAGAACTTAAATAGTATATTTGTCAAGAACTTGGAAGAGTTGCCCTAGAGCCCCACTATTGTAAATATTTTCCTTAAAAAAAACCTTAGTAGAACACCGTCAAATTACCATAAAATCTTCCTAGATATTGTTTATGTATTTTTTTCTAAACATACGATAGTGCGATCACAGGGCAAAAGTGCTGGAGGGTTGAAACAAACACGATAAAGTTACGAAAGATATAAATCTTACCGACACCTAGTTTTAGTGATCGTGGACAAATCTTTTTTAAGCAATTCGCAATTACAATTATGCTGTTTCTGAGTATATTTATATGAGTGACTATATGACTATATAAACCACATTTTTATGTTAAGGTTATTGATGAAAATAAAACTTGTAATTGTATTCAAATTATTAAAGGGCGTCTAACATTCAATTTCTTATATTTTACCAGATAGATTCTCAAAATTGGGGTGCGTGGGTATTTACATTTTCACGAAGGATCCCTAACAATCGACACATCGAACATAATTAGCAAATTTTAATAAAATCAATATTAAACTTCACAACTCAAAACTCAACAAACGTGCACTTAGATTGTATATTAGGAGCTCAAGAAAATTTAAAGTATGCCATTTTGAATTCACCCTTTCTCTTTTGTTTTTTCTACAAAAAAAAGGAAAACCACTTATATTGTGAACACTTCAATTATAAACTGTGAGAACCTAGCATTTTATTCGATTTTCTTCAGATTTATAATTTTTCCTCATACATTTAACTCTTCAAATTATAGTTTTTGAAAAAGATAAAGCATTCGAGCTTTAGACAGCATTCAAACACTTTAGAATGAAGAATATTATTTTTTACTATCTGTATCTGAACAAAGAATTGGCTATTAGGCAAAATATTAATGCAAACTTCCACAAAGCTAAAAAGTATCATACAATAATAAAAGGTCCTCATATAATTCGATAGAATTTAGTCTGAACTAATTTTTCCCCCCTCCTCTCCTCATCAAAAAAAATGAACCCCTAAAAGTAAAGAAATAAATTCCACTTTATTTACATTAGCTTAGGGTACACAAAGATGGATCATATAGAAAAGAAATAAATTGGAATTCACTCAATTTCCGCCCTAGTGCGAAAATAAAGAATTTCTCGCCTTCGTGTTTGTTTACATTTAACAAAACTAATTTGCAGTTTGTTTAATAAAAGTAACTGTTTATATCGAGTTTTTAGTTAAAAACAATGAGTGATTTTAAGTGAATATGACGAAAATAATACGCCTCGCAAAATAATTAATTTGGAACAAAATACAACTAATTAATTAATGTCATCTTTATCAAAAGAGAAATACGAACAGAAATACGAGAAATACATACAGGAAGCGGTGGCTTAACTATTGCGGACGGGCCCCCGGTGCTAGGGAAGGCCCCAAACCACCAATGTCTCTTAGAGAAAAATCAAATCTTATTAGCTTCGAATATTATATTATACTTCTATAACATTTTCAAGGGGCCCCCATTCAGTTCATCCCAGAAAAGTTTTTGCGGGGGGCCCCCCCAATGTCCTAGCTACGCCACTGACAGGAAGTTTATTAAATATTTGTTATTTTGTATATTATTAAAATCCAACAATCGTAGGTAAAGTGGGGTACGCAACTCGTGCGAAAATTGCATTTTGCTTTGCTCGTGTGGTTTTACTATACCCTCGCCGTCGCTCGGGTGCACGCTCGACACTCGCATGCAAAATGCTACTTACCGCACTCGACACGTAATGTACTTGACACTAGAAGCCGCTGGAGAGGTGGGAACAAAAAAAAAAGAAAAAAACCTATCTTCATCCACTTGAAGCCCTACAGGTTATACAAGTTGGTATTATAAGTCAGAAATATCACCTGAACAATAAATTCTGTAGTGAAAAAGAGTAGAATCAGTAGTGAAATCCTAAAGTGAACATATACTTCATAAGAACACAATACTCCTAAAGAGCCAGTAGTAAAGAGCTCTAGGGGAAAATGTCAAAGTAATTTTTGATTTTTTTTTTTTTTTTAATTTTTAATTTCATCCAAATAATGCAATTTTCTTGATGCACCAAACATCAAATACTCATCAAGTGAAAACAAAAATGCAAGTAAGACATATAATTTAAAAACAAGATTCATTATGTAGGTCAAATAGTCGGATATTCGGCTTAAATACTACTTTAAAAGTGGGTCCTATGTGGATCACTAGGTTGTGGCGAATCGTTCTGATCCGGTCCTACAAGGTGTTCGCCGGACTTTCCGGGTCGCCTACTCTTACCTCCGTCAGTCCAGGATGTTCCAATATCAACCATTCATTTTCACTTCTTCAGAACTGCTTTTTTATAGTTTGTTTAATGATAAAAATTTGAAATGAAGATAAAAAGAAAATGTCACTGTTGATTTCATTTATTACATCTCACGCGACTATGTTCACGACATCCGTTTTCGTTTTTATTTTCATTCTTGTTATAAAATTACATTTTAAAAAATAATCCCCCTGCGTGTCATCTGTAAAATAACTTTCATTTAACACTTCTCTCAAAAAAATGAATGTTAATAGAACATGAAATAAATTAAGATAAACCGTCGAAGAAACAATACTGAAATTTATTAATTAACAATAATCCTAGACACATTCCACCTACAATAGAAATATTTTCAAAACTACTTTAATTATAACAGCAATTAATACAAGAAGTTGATCCTACTAATTTGGTATATTACAAAAATAGTTTTCTTGTTAAGTATGCAAAATATGCCCAAGTGTTGATAGACGACACTTATTAATAAATAAATTTGCATATTTAAAAAAAAAAAAATACTATTAGCTCAGTAACAATTCCAGTTCTAGTAATTAACATTTAAAAATAATTATGGAAATTAACAAATTTATTACTATCAACGAAGCAATACTTAACGTTTTTAAGACAAACTAATTCTAAATGTTCTAATGTTCGTCGTTTGCGTGTTTTACTTATATAAGTAGTATACATATAATATAAAAGAGAGATTGTATTGTGGTGGCACAGAAATTTGATTTTAAAATTATACTGATTTATTTTTTATTCAAAAGTTTATATTTAATGGGAAAATCTATCCAAAAAAAATGATCGAATGCTGAACAATGGTTCACACCATAATATCAGTTCATTATGATGATTCCTTTACTGATGATGAACTATACTCATTATAGTAAGCTGATGATTAACTCCTTAGCATGATGGGGACCAACTCATTAGTATACTGACGATGACCTACTGAGGATTTTTTAGACACTTTGTGTCTAATGTCTTAATATTGTGTGGTAATAAGCGGAACCGGTCCCGGGAAAACTATGTATGTGGTTGAGTTTGTATTTAAATAGAATACATTACCAGTGTTTAATTTTTATTATTTTTTAATTAAATATTTTTGAGGAAATCATTTTCTATTATAAACTCCAAATTTAGAGCTAAACAGCATTTCTTGATTTCACCAAGAAGTATGATCAAACCTTTAAATAATAATCATATTTACATATAATAATTATGATTATTTATCCCAAATTTCCTTGAAATCAGTTTAGATGTTTAGGTATAACGCGTTTACACACAGACGACACAAAAAAAAACAACAATCAAATAACACTATACGGTAGAGTTGGTATTGAAATAGAATATATTATGTATTACCTGTGTTTTATTTTTAATCTAAATTGTTGCTACAGCCTGACACGGATATATCAACAACAATTTTGAGTTGTAATATATCACACACTAAATATTAAATTTCTTGTTATTTTATAACCAACAAACTTACAGATTCATATTGACAGACTGCGCGCGCATCTTCTTATCAAATTTTGAGATACAAAATCATATGAAGAGGGAGGTTTCAAAGTTACAGAATCGGCCTCCATATGATATGACCATATGCATCATCAACACGCGCTTGCGTATTTAAATAATAGTAATAAAGCTGAAATTTAATTATCGCTTTTAATTAATTACGGACGCTATTATATAATTAAGAAATACAATTTAAGATTGTTCTAGAAAAAAAATTAAATATATATATATTTTTTATTTCTTTCTTTATTTATTATTTGTTTTAGTCGTGTTTAACACCCTGAGTCATTACAGGACGGGGGTTATCCGGCCACTACTCGATGAGATCATCAGTGTATAATATTTATCATCCCTCTGGGATTCGTATTGTCTATTGTTCCACCCACTGTGTAATTTACAGAATTTCAAAGCTATTAATCAAGGCATTTCAGGTATCAATAACTAGCACATAAATATATAATTTCACAATATTTTTTTTTTTTAACACAGTGATTATATTTATATTGAATGCAACAATATGAGTAACCTAACAGGACTTGAAGCGTTAACAAAAGCATCTAAATTCATTTCGAAAGTTCTTCTAAATCGAAATTCTACTTTCAACAAAATGTGAAATATTCAAAAGACCTTTGACTTAGTACGTGTCGAGCATTTACCACACTTTATTTATAAAAAAGAAGTTCTTAAACTTTTTTCCTAGTTTACTTAAAATGTTTTTGAAAAGTTGGCGGCGGTAGCTTACTGGTTTTTTTTTTTTAAGTTTTAAAAGTTAGAGAGGAGTCGAAACTAATGGTTTCGAGTGGATGGATGGTAAAACACGTCATTCAACGAATCTACAGCTCGCTTTTTCCTTTACACCTAATCAATTATGTATGAGACGAACAGTTGACAATAACGTGTCCTACTGCCCTATTCATTCCTTAGAACTTCGAACTTCTTCAACAATAGCAACATTTCCAAATAGAAATTTTAACTTATTATTCTTTTGTGAAAAAAACAATACTTGTAATTTAGATACCTTCAAAAGTACACCTACCTTCTTTCTTTCTTATTATCTCATACTGAAGTCGTAAAATTATGTAAATTTTTGACATCGTGTTTTATTTTGTTTCAGTTTTAGCCCCGTTCAACAGCCTAGGTTATTACAGGACGGGGGTTTATTATCCAGCCATTTTATTCATCTATTTGATGAGATCATTAGTGTGAAACATGTATCACCTCTCTTGGATTCGAACTCATAATCCAAACACGATTGCTATTATTAAAAAGCATTAAACGTATCAGATAAAAATTTCATCCGTACGAATTTAACACAGAAATATAGATAAATTCTCGGAATTTAGAGCACGATTATTGAAAAACAATTTATCAAAAATATAAATTAAAAAAAAAATTTTAAACTCTATTAAAAATAACATTCGCCCCGAAAAAACAAGAACAAACTCTTCTCAAATAATACATAACATTTAATTTATTTAATTATGAATTTAATTAATTTATTATTAACTTGGTGCGTAGGCTTCCGCGGGTAGACTCGTAATAAACCAAGCTGTTAATTTATTATTAAACCTATTTTAAAAATGTTCGCAGCGGGTGCGGTTTAAATTTGAAATTTTTCAGCAAAATCGGTATTATTTTCAATAATATCTCGTAAACAAGAGTTTCTCCAGGAAAACAACTTAATAAGATCGGAATAATTGTCGAAAAATATTTTTCTAACATTTTTCAGATTTTTTGGGAGATAACGCCCCCCAATTTTAAGCTAATTTTTTTTCTCGATTAAGCATCGGTGGCTTTTTTAAAAATGTACGCCACAGCACCAAAGCTCGTCGAAATCGGCCAAGTAGTATAGGCTGCACATGACTGCACAGACTTTTTTAAGGAATTTTTGAAAAACTCATTTCTATAGACATCTCATATACGAAATCATTTGTACTTAGCCCTGTGTTTTTTATTTTATTATTTTTCGAGTTTTCGTAAGAGCGTTCAATTATTTTTCAAATTTCATAAAAATGAATCCTACAAATAATTTCTCCTCGGCGGGGAATCGAGCCCGGTCTCTCTCTATCCACGTTTAAAGCTGTTTTCTCAGGAAATAGATTTTTCCCGGGAAAACGGCATATATATATATCGTAAGGTCGGCATTTAAATGGACTACGTTTTAAAAATTTTTAATCGTTCAACCATATACGAAAAATCGTTCAAACCATATAGGTACGATTTTTTTTTTTTTCAGGTTTTTTCAAAGTTTTTTTTTTTTAGTGTAGCGCTCCCAAATTTGGAGCTAATATTCATTTCACGATTTCACCTCGGGTTATGATTTTTCTGAACATGCACAGACGACAGACATTGTTTAAAAACTTCTTTTTTGGACTCAGAGGACTTCAAAATCTCCAAATCTAATGTTCGCGCTATCACTATACTTTCTCTTTATATAAGAAAGTAAAAAGGAGCTGGATCAGTGACTAATAATATACAATTTACCTCTAAATCTCTATAAATATACCACTAACAGCAGGTTGAAAGTCGAAAATGTTATAATATAATAATTTAGAATTGATAAATGAAATGTAAATGGTTAAGGATTGTTATAAGAATAAAAAATTATAAAAAAATTAATTTCCAAAATCTTTACAAATTTAATTTGGGGTAACAAAAACAAAATAATTTGGTAAGATAAAAATGATAAAAGATTTTATTTTTCACTTCTTCCAGTTTAAAAAGCACTAAACGCATTAATGAAAATAATTTACACACTACTATGAATTCTAAAACGATCAAAAGGATTTTTGTCTAATTAAGAACTAAAGAAGAACCCATAAAAAAAGAATTCATACAAAGGAAAATAAAAAATATATATATACTCGAGTATAGTAAAAAGATTTCATTTCATACATAAAAGATGAATGTGGCGTGTCATAAAGACGGTAAGATGAGACGAAAAGAAAGAAAGTTATATACGCGAAGAAGGTACTGAAGAAACAACGAAACTCCTGCCTGAACTAAACATGATATGCCCTGATTGGAAATAAGAAGCGTCTGAAGAGGCTGGACTCAAGCTGGTGTTTGTAAACATGTATTATGAACATATGGCTTCGCATATTGTAACTTTGAAGGAAATTTTGAAGGATATTGATATCGCTGGATCAGAAAGATTTGCTGCCTAATCAGGAGGATAAATCATTTATTACGATTTACTACAAGTGAAGGAAAGTAATGTAGGATTAAAAGGTGTGGATAACTACAGAAGCAATTGCTTCAGAGAATGATTTAAAGAATGAAAAAACGTTCTACTAAAAGATCTTCAATTATCATTTCGATTTCATACCCAGTCTGTGGATCGACATTATTACTTGCACTGTTACAAAGCATAAACACATTTATTTATAGCGAAGTAAAGTTGTTCAAAATCTAATAAACAGATATTACAAAGAAGTTTAGATAAAAAGGCACTTCTTTAGACTGTTATTCCTCTTATATAAAAACAGAAGGGTGTAAAAATCTAAAGAAGGTGTATTGAATGTTTTTCTTTAGACTGGTACTCCCCTTATAAAAACCAGAAGGGGATAAAAATCTAAAGAAGGTATACATAAGAAGGTAAAATATAAAGAAGGGATGTTATTCCTTAGACTGTTACTCCCCTTATAAAAACAGAAGTGGGATATTCCTTGGTCCCAAAGTACACTGGACTAAACATCCCTTTATCTTAATAGTTATTAGACAAAGAAATGTATAAATAATTATATCAATTTAAAGAAGTACTCAAAACAAATATTGGAGCTAAGTTTTTTTTGGTTTTAAAAAATGTAACATTTACTACCTTTAATTTATTAGTAAAGTTAAGTAAATGTTTAACTGTTCCATGTATAAATTTTGTTTTAACAAAAATCGAAGTTATTCACAGATGTTAAATAATATTTTTATATTTTTCCAAGGTAACGGAAGCTGCGATCGTTCTTAAAGAGGAACTTCTTTTATGTCTCTTTTCAAATTTTTTTATGTCTCTAATTCTGTATTACATAAGAAAGTTAGGTTCGAGTGTGGTCGTCGTTTTACAATGTTGCTAACGAACCTTTATAATATAATTTTTAATTTCTCATAAAAAGAAAGTATTGTTATGGAACGAAAATTCTAGTTTGAGTTTTTGATGGATTATACGTTTTGTATGTTCCCCTGAGTGAAAAAATCGGTCCGAGACAACTCAGACAAACTTTCTCATATATGTACATTTAATTACTATTGGAAATTTCATCAAAAATATCATAAAAATAACTTCTCCCGGGCGGGGAATCGAACCCGGGCTCTCTCCATCCGCGTTTTAAGCTATTTTCTCAGGAACTAGATTTTTCCCCGGAAAATGACTTATATCATTAGATTCGTATTTAAATTGACTACATTTTAGAATTTTTTAATCAAAATCGTCGGAACCATTTTCGAGAAATAATTTTTTGTGTGTTTTTTTCAGAGTTTTTGGGGGGTAGCACCCTCAAATTTGGAGTTAAAATTCATTTCTCGATTTCGCCTCGGGGTATGATTTTTCTGAACGTGTATGCCAAATTTAGTAAAAATCGGCCCAGTAGTTTAGGCTCCAGGACTCTGCACAGACGACAGACAGACGACGGACAGACATTTTTTAAAAACCACTTTTTTTGACTCAGGGGACCTCAAAACGTGTAAATCCATCAAAATCTCAAAATTGAATTTTCGCGCCATCACAATACTTCCTCTTTATATGAGAAAGTAAAAAGTAGTAGTTAAAAAATGTCTGTCTGTCGTCTGTGCAGACGCCTGGAGGCTAAACTACTCCGCCGATTTTGACGAATTTGGCGTCAAATGTTCAGAAAACTCATAATATCCTGAAGCAAAATCAAGAAATGAAATTTAAGATGCAAGTTTGGGGGCACTACCCCCCAAAAACTCTAAAATAAAGTGATTTAAAATAATTTACCGAAAACGGCTCCGAAGTTTTTATTAAAAATCTCTAAAATGCAGTCCATCTAACAAATCTAACGTAATACGTTATAAGCCGATTTCACGGAAAAAATCTAGTTCCTGAGAAAATGGCTTCAAACGCGGACGAAGAGAGACTGGGTTCGATTCCCTACCGTGTAGAAATTATTTTTATAATACATTTGAATAAAATATTCTATAATAATAAAATTTAACAATGAAAACTCGAAAAACAATTAATGGAAAAAACTAGGCTAAGTAATATTTTGATTCTTAAGAGTTTAATTCAAACTTTACGAACTTCAAAATTTGAAAAGTGAAAACACCTTTACGTCCAAGAAATAGATGGATTGAACAAAGCAAAATCCTACACAGGAAAGTAACTTTTGTTATTAAATGAACATGTAATTTTTAAAGAAACATGTAATTTTTACTTAAGCGGTTCAAGGAATGAGCAAAAGATTTATAGGATCTGACTTCAATTACCTTTAAATTAAATTAAATTCTAGCTTTGATGGTTGAGAATACTACCAATGGCTCAAATCACATTTAAAAAGTTAATTAAATTAAGTATATTAAGTGTGGAAGAAGTAATTTTTCAAGAAGTACATAAATGAAATCTTCTTTCACTATAAGACTTGTTTTGCATTCCATTTTAATTCTATTCCCGGTCTACTGGGCAAAGACTATGAATGATGTTCTATTCCATACATAGACAAGTTTACTTAAGAAATTTACATTTCAAAATAGGATTAATAGCTAGTAAAAGTAAAGAGCTTCTTGTTCCTCATATAGTTAAATTGTAGATCTTAAAAGTTAATTATAAGAATTAAAAAAAAAACTCTTGAGTGATTCAATTTCGATTTCTTTTTCTACAAAGCGAAACTAAGTTGTGTTGTTATATAAGTTATTATATATATGTCATAAATTAAGTCCAAAAGTAATTAAAGCAAATAATAAAACATTGTAATAGTTAATAAACAAGTTGTAAAGGATAAATAAACAACATTAACATTAAAACGTTTTCTATTGATCTCTTTAACAATAAAAAATAAAATGATTCTACAAAATCCCAGTAGCATATAATTAAATTCTATGAAATGTATATAAGAGTTGCGAATGAAAAAGTAACATAAGAATGAATCGATTTAGTTGAAAAACTAAAACTAAATTCAATGTATAGAAGAGTATCATATGAATGAATCAATTTAGCTGGAAACTATAATTAACTTCTGTGTATATAGAAGAGTTCTGAATGAAAAAGTAACATGAATGAATCGATTTAGCTGAAAAACTAAATTCAATGTATACTTAGAAGAGTTCTGAATTAATAGTAGTATGTTTTCACAATTAATATTAAATTTTGACACTCAGATTGACCAAACTATATGAGGAAGAAAATTAAGCCAATAGGCATGAGAGGTGAATACAGTGGCATTTTTATTCGCCTAGTTGACTTGACCTTTTTGAATTCAAAATCCATTGCTCATTGTTTTCACAATTAGTATTAATTTTAACACTCAGATTGGCCAAACTATATGAGGAAAAAAATTAAGCCAATAGGCGTGAGAGAGGGGAGGATCCAGTGGCATTTTTATTTACCTAGTTGGCTTGACCTTTTTGAATTAAAAATGCAGTGCTCTCATTGGCTCCCTACCATATTTTTACTTTCTCAAATAAAGAGAAAGTATTGTGATGGTGCGAAAATTCGATTTTGAGATTTTGATGGATTTACACGGCAGTTTCATAAGTAAATAATTAATAACAACTCTAGTTCTAGCACAAATTAATAAAATAATAAATACTCGACTTGAAGAACATTAGTGTGAGGTTTAAGCACCCCAATCAGAAATTAAATCGGTCAACAATTGCGGGCTCCATAAGCACTCAAAGACAAATTTCTTTTAAAAAAATAATGCAATTTAGCTCTATTTAAGGTAGAACCGATGGAGGTACGACAAAAAGTCATAGGACCAAAGTGTTCACATGGGGATAGTCGTCTACTATACTATAGCTTAACGCCCTTTGAGGTTAGAAGAAACAGTAAAATTGAAATTTTATCGGTTCTAAGCCAGATATCAAAAATCTAAGTACAGACTTCGTTCCCAATTTTAATTCTGCGACATTTGAGCCCTATTTCAACTTCCTATGATAAATAGTATAGGGGCCATTTCAATACAACGAATTTTATCGTTGTATTGAAATAATTGTAGTATTTATTGCAGTAGGAAGTTCAAATAGGACTCAAATTGTGCAGAATTAAAATTGGGAATGAAGCCTGTCCTTAGATTTTTGATATTTTGCTTAGAACCAATAAAATTTTAATTTTAATGATTTTTCTAACCTTAAAGAGTGGTAGAGCCTTAAAAGCTAAGGCACGTTTTTACTTTACCCCCCCCCCCCC